>JAULBX010027628.1:0-35470 GCA_032358255.1 Heterotrichella gracilis
TTGAACTCAGCGTCAGCAGAGGTAGATGACAGAATTGCCACCAGCCTCTTTTTCTCTTCCTTACATTGTTTGTCATAATCAAGTGTGACTAACTTGTAAATACACCCGTTTCATATTTGAGTTTGTTATTGGTGTGACTGTTTTATTGCCCCTCCGCCACCCCACCCCCTCCTTCCCCCCAGTGGGCATGTTAGCATGCTTTTGTCATACTTTGTGTTGGGGCACCACTTGACTTGGGGTCAATGCATCCTGAGGCTGAGGATGACAGGGAGATCAACCCACATTGCATGGATCACTCAAAGGGGTGCTTACATCATTATCGGCCTGCATATGGGTATTTGATGCTTGGGTATACATTTTACCACGTGTCTATTTGCGCCTGTGTGCATCAAAAGCATCCATCTCATATTCATTTGTTTTTTCGTCTACCTATGCATATTATGTATATCTACTATATCTACGTACGTACTTAGATAAACACAATAAGTGACGAATATAAAATATCTATTTACATATTTTTCATTTACTAATTATATTACCTATTAATTATATTCAGTTGTTTCAGCTACTTGTTTGGCTATCTACTTTTCCACTTGCAATTGATCTGTTCAGCACGTCAACCCCGCCTTTCTTTCATTACGCTGTATATCATGCATTGATCACTAAGTCTTCCTATTCTCTCATGCATGTCCACCCCATGTGTGCAGCCAACACCTTTTCTTTTATTCATGTATCATTTATTGGACTAATTAATCTTTGGTGTTTAAGCATGTCCACTCCATGTGCGCAGCCAACACCTTTTCCGCCACTATCAGCTCTTCCAACCAGGTCACCCCATTGCTGGCCGGCCTCAAAGCTTGCGCACCCCTGCCCACCGACCGCTGTGCATCCTCCGACCCAAAGACTGGCTGCACCTCTTGCGGCGAGGGTGCCAGGTTCGCTCAAGCAGCCTACTGGCCACCGCCCACCCCTTACATTGCTGCCTTTCTGAAATCCTCCCAGAGCCAGTGCGTGAGCTGTGATTTCAACCTCAACTGCGCCACCTGCGGACTCCTGGCTGGCACTGGAGTAGAGGCCTGCCTCACGTGCCCCAAAGGCTACACGCTCGAACAAATCACGAGAACCGCTCCCGACAACACTCCCTACACCACAATGAGATGCGTCCTGAAGGCCGTGAACTCAAGCTCTGCTCTGTGCTCTGCGATGGTGAGTGTGGTGACGGCTGGGGGCGCCAGGAGCGGTGGTGTGGGAGAATAGGGGATCAGTGCTGGTGTAATACGCAGTGTAGGGACCAGCCAATATGCTCTTGGGGAGGCAGAAAAGCTTTGGGCACCCACCAGCCCTTGCCGTTTGATATGACCACGTGCATCACAACTTTCCCTACACCACAATGAGATGCGTCTTGACGGCAGTGGGCTGTTCTGGGCAGGCAAGTGCTCTCCTGAAACATGTTGGAAAGGGGTGCGTGGGTAGGAAATTTCTCTCATGTTGTTGTACTGCTTTAGTATTTATGATTTTCTCAGTTTCATTAAAGCAGGCAGGTAGAGCTAGTGCTGCAGGGTGGCGCCTACAGCCGTGTGATTGGCCAAAAGCTTTATTACTGGTTGTAGTCTGCAAAGCGTTTGGTAACGACGACTTTTGTATTACCCATGCATTCGATTTACCCATGCAGATGCACCATGCATTTGACCTTTGGATTACCCATGCATGGAAATCCACCTCCACTTAGTGTGACAGCGGGTGGCAAGTGCCGCAGCCCAGCAACCCTAATCCTTGACTCCTAATCCTGGTTACCGGTTGTTGCTTGCTGATTGGACACCTGCCGGCCACTTGTGTGCAGGCAGGCGAGGGCTGCATCCCAGCACCCCTAAACCCTTAGCCCTACACCTGGTGTGCAGGGCGAAGGCTGCATCTCGTGCGAACGTCCTACTTCTACTGCCTTCTATTGCACCGCCGCATCCCCGCCCCCAAAGGGGTACTGGTACTTTCAATATGACGAGGGAGGTCTCGGCAAGGAGAAGTGTCCAACCAATTGCTTGAAGTGCGAGAATTTCAACGGGTGCTCGGCATGCAAGCCTGGCTACCTGCTACAAACGTACCAGTTTGGTCATGGAGACGGGCGCTGCATCTCCATGCCGGATCTGAAGTGCGCCAAGTCAGGTGCCCACGGGTGCACATCGTGCAAGAAGGGCTACTTCTTAAGAAATGTGCGCCCCCTGCCTACCCTGCCTTACTTGTGGTGTAATGCACCCTGCAATGCACCCGTAGTTGGCATTGTTTTCTCCCTTTTTATCCTCCCCCTCTTGGTTGGCCACCCATCAAGCTTGGTGCATGCGTCCTACATTGGTAGGCCCAAGCTTGGGGTTTGGGTAGGGCATACGTCAACCCTAATGCGTACACTAGGTGCACCCGCATGGAGCTGTTGGAGCCGTTAGCAGTGATATATAATTGGACATTTTGTATATATTTTATTTTTGAGTTTTAGTACTCATAGAGTTGTTGAAGTTGTGGGCTAAATGGGCACAAGCCCCCTTGGAGATTGCAAAAGTTTTGCATGAAAGGCTTACAAGGCTTTGGATGCACGTATAGACAACCAAGGGTTTTATTGTGTCTTTGTATACATGCGTTTTGGCCCTGGGCCACACCAAATCTGGCAGCGTGATCACAATTGTGGGTCACATTCCTTGCATGCAGCCGCATTCAGGATGTGTGTGGTAATGCATGTGTCAAGCCAAGAGAGGGGTTGCCCACCAAGAGGCCAATGGCTCACTGGTGCACCTGCATCTACACGAGGCAAATCACATGGCAAACCCTAAACCCTTAACTTTAAAACCTACTCATTGGTTGCCCTCCAAGGGGTCAATGGCTTACTGGTGCACCCAGCATCATTGAGGCAAACCACGATGTCAAAACCCTAAACCCTTTACTCTAACCCTAATCCTACGCTCAGGCATTAGGTGCCCCACTGGCTGATGGATGCATGTGCTGGAGGCACACCACAGTGAACCCTATACCCTAAACCCTAGATATCTGCATGCAGGAGGCGAGCTATCAGGGCAAGCATGACATTAACCCTAAACAGGAACCCTAAAACAGAAACCCTAAATGTGCATGCAGGAGGCAAACTACAACAACCAGCCCAGCTTTGGAGCGTGCATTAAGTGCCCCGCCGGGTGCAGCGAGGCCTGTGCGAAGGACACCGGGTGTGGGAGTTGCAAGGTGCGGGGTGCAAGGTTCAGGGTTCATGGTTAGGGTTCAGGGTTTTGTACTGTTGTGGCTGTGCGAGGCCTGTGTGGAGGACACGGGGTGTGGGAGTTGCTAGGTGCGGGGTGTAGGGTTTTAATCCCGGGTTTCGTACTGTTCTGGCTGTGGCGAGAGCAGTGGTGGTCCAATGACAGCCATGACGCAGGGTGAACCCTACACCCAAAGTGAACCCTACAACCTAAGCCCACCATGCAGCATTTGCCTAACTCGCTGATGGTCGTGACCAGCATTGTAGAAAGGCATGACACTCAAGCTGATGATAGGGCATGGAGAGATCGACACCAACCAATCAACCACAAACAAAGAAAGAAACAAAAGGCGTTCCAAGCCGTCATCGGCTTATTGCCTAGTGTGCCCCTGAAGGGCACACATGAGGAACACTAGGTCCACAATGTCATGCGTAGTATAGTGAGGAAACAAACAAACACGTAATTAAACTTGGAGCAGGAATTTGAGGCAATGCGCACGAATGAGTTCAAAGCGCTTCATGAAAAGCCATGACTGTGTCGAAAAACCCTACACCCTGAAACCCTACACCTTAACGTCCTAAACCTTCCGTTGCAGGCCTGCTACGACTCCGTACACCCTACACCCTGCAACCCTAACCCTGCACTCGAAAACCCTAACCCTTCCGTTGCAGGCCGGCTACAACTCTGTTGAAGTGGGATCACCATGGGGTGATCCGACTCAAGCTTACGATATACCAATCTACACATCATGCGCCCCCACACCCCCTGCACCATCCTGCAACCTCTACTCAGATAACCCCGCGGGCCTGACCTTCCCTGTTGGCTACCAGAAGACTGACGGCTGTGCTGCATGCTCTTGGAGCGCTGGCTGCACACATTGCAAGCCGGGGTACTACAAGTGAGTGCAGGCGGCTAGGGCGGTGGACTTAGAAGGGTTTAGATTTGCTCCGGGGACACTGGCAGCACTTCATGCAAGCCTGGGCACTACATGTGGGTACAGGCAGCTGGGGCACTACAGCTAAGGGTTTTGGGTTGGACCTTTGCGGTTTAGGGTATCTAGGGTTGCTCCGAGCGCACTGGCTGCACTGCCTGCAAGCCTGCATCCTACCACTTGCCAGGGTATTGCATGTGAGTGCAGGCCGCTAGGGTATTGAACAGTGTAGAACTACGTAGAAGGGGAAGGCAACCCTTTGTTGATGATTGGCTTAGAGTAATGGGGCTAGGACACAATGGTGCATAGCAGATGGTCGTTTGATTAGGAGATGGCCATTTGACAAAGCATAGGATTTTAACCATTGATCAAGTAGGTATAGTCACCATGCTAGGGGGGAATGCTCGGGTAGGTGTACTCACCATGCTAGGGGGAACCCAGGCCCACATGTTCTGCCCTGTCATTGAGGACTTGAGGCCAAACACGCATGTACAAAGGGCAAGCCTTGTCCTTTGACCAATGTGGGCATGCAACCTCTCACCGAGAGGACGCCGCGCAGTGCAGTGCACTCAAGGGGTACTACAGGCATGCCAATGTTTCATGTGCATGTGTAGCATGTGCCACGGCGCAAGTGTACCGATAAGTGGCTGCCATTACCTGCAACTACTTGTGATCATGTTGTTGCAATCGCATGCGATCATCCTCATCGGTTGTAATACTCGATTGCGCAGGTGGAGCTTCAAGTGCCTGCCATTGCATGCTTTTACTTGTGATCATGTTGCTGCAATCACGTGTGATTATCACCTCATTGGGTGCAATAATTGTTACGCAGGTGGAGCTTTAAGTGCCTGCCATGCAACATGTCCCCTGCTGCCGAAAACACCACAGCGGCAGACTGCAAGGCGCGCAAGTGTGTGGATGGCGAGGGCTGTAGCAAGTGCCCAGAGGGATACGTGCACATCCCCAGGAGCAAACCCAGTGGCAAAGGGCTTCCTCCCACTTGCATCAAGTGCACCGTGGTGGGCATGGGCTGCACCGACTGCGATGCCACAATTGTGCGCTTGGCTGACTATTACCTGCGATCACTGTCATCACGTTGCTGCAATGATGTGGGATCAGTACGCCAATAGATGCAATCAACGTTTGCGATGCAGCAAAAGGGTGGCGCCTGGTTAGCCTGAAGCATTGTGATCCCTTGTGAAAATATTTTCTGCTTCATTTAACTACTGATGATGGAACCATGTTGCAGCAATCATGTGCGATCGCCTCATTTTCATGCATCAACCATTTGCGAAAGGGGTATGCTTACTGAACATGTTGCTATTACTTCCAATCACCAGCAATCATTACACCCAGAGCTGGCTGTTCCCACCCCCTGATCAAATTAATTAATAACATGTCAACATCAGAGAAAAGCAACTAAAGCTAAAGCAACCCGGGGCTGAAATCAACAATTACTCCCATCAGGATGCGGTAGATGCGGCGATTGACACGTTGCTTATGCTCTACAGGGCTGCATGACGTGCCCCAAGGGGTACTACAAGACGCCAGGCAAACCCACAAGCTGCACCCCCTGCCCCACCGGCTGCAGAAAGTGCATGGATGGCAAGGGCTGTACCCAATGTGCGCCAAACTTCTTTGCAACAAACGGCGCCGATGGTGGGGGCAATGCAGCGATGCAGTGCAACAGCTGCCCCCTGTATCTGGACTGCCTGGGCGACTGCCACCCCACCAAGGGCTGTAGCAAGTGCCCTGTGGGGATGAAGCTAGCCAAGGCAGCACCTCGTTTTGGCGCCAAACTGCTGGTAGGGCAGGACCTCACGATGATGTGCGTGGCCGCCTGAAAAACGGATTGAAAGTAACAGGTTTGTGTTGCAGCGGGTAAATAAATGAATTTGTGCAGTTTGGAACCGGGTATGTGTGGGGATTGTGGATTTAAAACTTCCACCTCAGCTATTATGGAAAGTGCTGGCCATGCACGTGTATGGGCAGCTGAAGAAAACAAAACGCCAAAGGGTCACATGGGCTTGATCAACAGTAGAATTCCTGACACCTTCACTTCGTAATTTTATTGGAAAGAAAACAAATTGCACTGAGCCACATATGATAGCATGTGTTGCAGAGTGTTCAATGGTATCACGTGATTTAGGAGATTCTCATGCCAATTTTCTTCGGCTTTCACTTCGGTGATTCGATTTTGTATTGGCCTGTAGAGTCTGGGGGATCATGCCCATCACAACTCATTGGCAAGTAATAAGAGTACAGCAGTGTGGTCTGTGCAGGCTACCGTAGTACTTCTGTCTAGTACTTCTGTCGGGTAGTACTATTTTTGTACAAGCAACGCACAACTTCGTCGGCACAGTCACTAGTATGACGCAGTCACTTTCAACTTTAAAAGTAAAAAAAAAAATTGTGTCCTTTTACCAGCTTTTACCAGCTTTTGTTTTAAATTACTTCTACTATTCAAATTGCTTCTACTATTTTTATTCCACTTTTTTGCTGATAGATCGACTGCGATGTTAGATGTGATACGCGATGTGATACGCGATGTTATCACATTATTTTGTAACATTATTCTTAATTATACTCCGTCAGGACTTTCGAAAACATCTTGCCGTGGTGTTCGTTATACTTCACAGGTGATTGCTGGGTTGCAATTTCTCGCTATTCTAGACTCCTATGTTGTGTACACCAAACATCAACCCTTTTGCGTACTATGCATGCATGCATTGGCTAAGGCCAATGCTTGACCAGCCGTTCTGGCTGGTGTGGTGCCCTGGTGCGAGCCAGTGGCCCCTTAACTACCGTAGTAGGCGGCCAGTGTGCGTTCCTGTCTATCTTTCGCTCTTCTTCATTAATCGGGGCTATGCTTAGGTGCTATGCCCTTGTTACCCACGCCATGTTCCACTGGTTGCTGCCCGGCTTGTCTGTGTTTTTCAACATTGCTGGTTGTGGTTTGCCGCCGTGTGTGGGGGCGTTCTGTTTCTTTCTTTCTTCCTTTCTTCGTCCATCTTTCTGCAGTCACCTTTCCCGCGCTTTTCTCCAATCAATACCCTGGGCACCCTAACAGCCGATACGACACTCGCGAGGCTTGCTTGCAAACATTTTTCGTTGGACGACCTGTATCATACAGGCTGGAGTTGTCGCGGTGCAACGAGAGACCCATTAGGCAAGCAGGTACACGTTTAAGAATGGTACGCAAGCTTGGAGATAAGTCATGCTGTTACATAGCAACACCGAGTGTTTGCCTGCAACACCACTGGTTTGCCTGCAACACCACTTAGTTAGCCATTTGCCAGCGGAGACAGGCCCCTTTAACCGCTTGCCAACACATTCTTCTTCTTCCTGCGTGTAGCTACGTTTAGGTCCCAGCACGACCTTATTTCTCTTGCCGTACCCAACCGTGCACATACAGGTGTTGCCCTGGTTCTTCCCCCTATCACGTTGCGTCCACCAGCACCTAGGTGGTTGCGTTCCAACCGCTTCCACCGCGTCAACTGGGACCTCAAAACGGAAAGGATACATAAACCTGGTGGCTGCACATTATAGTTGCTTCCAACGAGGTTCCAGCTGGGTTGGGCCAGTTTTCTTCAACGACGAATAGCTCTTGTATCAACATGGCAGCTGGCTGGAGGCGTACAACGGGAGCACTGGGAGCAGGTGTGTGAGGCGAAACCTCCTCCTAGCTGCCACCCTGAGCATCCTCATGATGCATACAACCCGGCCCTAGCTAGGCGCAGTGCAGCTGGCTATCTGCGTGGCTATCAGTGGCAGGGAACTCGTTGCAACTACCTGCCGAAACATTTCGCAGACCGCTGGGCTGGACCGTGTTGCACCAAAGCCACACTACAAACTCCACCACTAGATGTACACAGTAGGCACCCAACTCGGTATTCTGCAAGCCACCCTCTCCTCCAGAATGTGCTGTTTTGCCAGGCACGCACTCAACGAGCCAACTCAGCTGCAGGCTTACAAGCGGGCTGGAGGGACAGCATGCACCCAGCGTGCTACATTACTGTCCTTTTTCTATCACAAGGGTTCCCTGGCCAGCGTGCTACAATGTCCTTTGCCTATCACAAGAGGTCCCTGGGCATGGTTCACAGATGACGTTTCTCCTTTGCCACTCCTGCCCGTAGGACACTGCCTGGGTCGGTCGACTTGTCCACCCTAAACCCTAACCCTGAACCCTATTTGCGTCTCAGACATCAGGATCCCCCTCCAGGATCCCGAAACCCTAACCGCCCATTGTGTGCCCCACTTTAGGGTTGCTGCTGCTCCTGGTGGTGTGCCACGCTGGGCTAGGCGCTGGAGAGGGGCTCGAGGCTGGTGCAAGGAGGCTGGTACTGGATGCCACCCCTTCCTGCCAGGCTGGGAAAGCAGGATGCACACAGTGCCAACCTCCTACCAACGCTGATCCTAGCTACTGCAGCAAGTAAGGAGTACCTTGCAGTGGGGCAAGTCCTGCCAGTCGCCTTTAAACATACCAGCATGTGCAGCAGTGTCGCGCGTCTGCATTCTGCACCCACGCAGCTTGGCACCCAGCAGTGGTGCACCCTAAACCCTAATGATGCCATAAACCCTAAATCCTAAGCACCCACGCAGCTTGGCGCCAGCGGTGGTGCACCGCGTGTAGCACAGTAGTGTGGAGGTGACTAGGGATTGTTCAAAACAAATTGGAACCCAAACCCTTAGATAGAGCTTTTGGCACTGGCACTGGTGCCCCCTGGTTCGCTGGGCGCCCTAAAAAACCCTGCACCCTTGCTGGGCAAAGGGCTTAAACCCTTAACCCTAACCCTCCACACGCACAGTGCCAGAGACAAGGAGCATAGTTGGTGTGTCATGTGTTTATTGAGTTTGTGTCTCTGCCTATGCACAGGTGCGGCGCTGGGTACACGCTGATCGGCGCCCCACCTTACCAAGGCCCAAAGAACCTGCACGCGGCACCTGTGTCAAAGTGCTACAGCTGCACCTCAGACCTGCACTGCCCCAGTGCGCAGCGCTGCATGCCAGGTGCGCGAGCTAACCCTAAACCCTAAATCCGTACAAGCGTACTACTGTTCACCCTATGCTGCAGTTGCAGCTCGACCTGCACTGTCCCAGTGCGCTATATGCCATGTGCCAACCCTGAACCCTAAACCCTGAACCCTAAACCCTAATGGTGCTCACTGCCGCCATGCCCAGCTGCTGGTGCGGGTTTAGTCCCAGGTGGGGACATACTCATGCAGGTGTATATCTACAGTGCACCACTGTTAGTGTACTGATGGACCCCTCTTTTGGAATCCTCCCCCCTTTTAACATTTCTTTTATACGTGTCAATTTAATATATAAATGATAGAACGACTTCATGTTTATAATTTATGTAAACTACATATGTTTTCCTTCATTTTAGAAGGAAGACTAACTTTAAAATGTATTTTTTTTCTGGCAGGTCTGGGCTGCACACTGTGCGGATCAGGGGACATCCTCATGCAGGAGCTGGTCCCAGAGCTGTACGATGGGGGCTACCTTGGCCTCCCCGGAATGGTCGATGCCAAGGTGCAGCGATGCGTGAAGCCCACATCCCTGGGGTGCGCCACGTCAGCTGACTTCCTGGGCTGCATCACATGCCCCAAAGGTGCGACGCAGGGAGTAATAGTATAGGAAAAGTAGTTGGTGGCTGTCCAAAACGCTCCACGAGCTGATTAGGTGTTTAGGGTTTAATGCTTAGGGTTCGGGGCACACCACGAGCTGATTCGAAACGCTCCACGCGCCAGTTCCTTGCTTCTTTGATCGTTGCGCACCTGCAGCAGGTACCAGGGTTTAGGGTAAAGAGATTTGGGGCCTCCAGGTGGAGGTATCAGGAGGCTGCATGCACATCTTGGCCACCCTCCCAGATACAGGGTTTAGGGTTTTTGTTAGGGTCATGGTTTCAGGGTTTGCCTCCTTTGCCGCAGGCTCAGTCAGGGTGGCTGAGGCGTACTACCACAACGCGTATGCCTTCCAGACCAAGCTGGGCTTGCCCACCAGCAACTTCACAGCATACGCAACAGGTGGGTGGGTGGGGCTGAGCGGGAGGAGAGGGTGGATGGTGCAATGCCACGGCGAACAAGATTGGCAATTGGGGTTTCTAGAAAGGAATGAATGGAACGCCGCTTTCCATTTAAGTGGCAGAATTTGTATTGTCTGCACCCATGCTGTGCTGGGTCGAGAGTTAGAAGAAAGCTGCTGCATTGAGGGGGGTGTTGGGTTTCCAACTGTAGCAGTCTGTTACCCTCACCCTGGTTGAGGGTGCCCCCTTCAGGAATTTATGTACTGCAGCCTTAACAAACAGCCATTACACTCATGGCTGTGGTTTGATGGTCTGCAAGATGGTCATACGCAGCAGCCACTGTTTAGGGTTTAGGTTTAAGGTCTGTGCAGATGTTCATTTGCAGCAGGCGCTGCAGTAATGGTACGATGGTTTGATCCTTGCACAGTATACTAAATGCTGGCCAAAACAGTTTCCCAGCGGCTAAAAAATGCCTACTTATTGGCCAAAGGTGCGGCAAAGGAGGCGTGTTTAGCCACGTTGTAGCCACCAGTTGCCAGGACGCAGCCACACACGGTTCCCATAGTGGTAACATCTATAACATCTATTTTATGACGCAAATGTACCCTCCTCGCATGCTACAGCTCGGCTTTGAGCAGGGTGCGACCCTTAGAAAATCCCTAGAGTAGTTATGTGCTCTCTTCACATACTTCACACTACGTGATGTGCCAAAATCTTGCGCAGGGTCGTCCTGCTTGCCCTGCTCCAAGCTGGGCTGCAGTGCTTCTGCCTGCAAGGACACAGTGGGATGCACCTCCTGCCCCACTGGCAAGTACCTAGGCTTCAGTGAAGACCCTAGGGTACCCATCTCTGTGCGCACCTGCGTGGCCCCGCCTGGTTTGACCAAGGAAAACTGCAAGTGAGTACTTATTAAGAGACGCACAGCAAGCGCATTTCCGCAATTGAGGTGCAAACTTTGGCAAGCAGGAGTTAACCTGCAAGGTGTTGGGCATTTGACCCCGAGCGATTTATACTACAAAAAGGTAGCATTTGGGCATCCACTGCAAGCATTTGAACTGCAAACCTCATTCCTTCTTCGATATGCCAGGCTTTCTGCTTGCAAGCTGCATTCCTTCCCACCATGCATGCTTTTTGCTGCCAAATTGCGCTTCTTGCTCTGATGTCCCTTTAGTGCAAAAGGAGGCATGCCCATTCGTGGTATGGTTTTCCATGTATCTGCCGAGCCAAGCTGTGGCGGTGTGCAAGAGACCTCCACTACTAGAGTCTGACCTCCACTACTTAAGAAAGGTGATTATAACTCTAAAATGAGCCGCACACATTCACCCTCTGCAGGGCGTTTGCTTCCAGTGGCGCATGCGCACAGTGCAACCCGGGGTACATGCTCTACCAGACGCCAATCATAGGCAAGACCCTATTCAAAGCAGTGCACCCCCTGCCACTCAACCTGGCCAACACACAATGCAAGAGCTGCGCAACGCATGGCAGGTAGGTGGTTTTTTGATGCAGTTTAAGTTTTAACAAAGCCATACACACCAGGGCTATAGCAAACTACCAAAACCTCAAACCCTAACCCACAGGTGCGCCCAGTGTGACTCCACCAAGGGCTGCACCTCCTGCCCCGCCAATTCCCTGATGGTTCTCGACCTCAACAATACCCTACTAGGGTCCCAGGTGTGCCGCAGCTGCCAGGAGGTGCTAGGGTGCGAGGAGTGCAACGGGAAGACAGGGTGCACCAGCGCATGCCCAGGTGAGAGAAGCGGGTTTGGGTGATGGGAAGGAATGGGAGTGGATATCATGAGTGCGTTATAACATCAAGTGAGATTAAACTGTAAATACACTTGTTTAAGATATGAGTATGTGACTGTTTTCTTGCCCCTCCACCATCTCACCCTGTCTTTCCTTTTCTTTTTCTTTTTGGCTATTATAACAATGCAACTGCTGTTTAATTATGCATCTGTTTAGCATGTCAACCCTACTTTTCTTTGATGATTTGTATCACGCTATATAGTATGTATCGTTCACTACACCTTCATGTGTTCACGCATGTCCACCCCATGTGTGCAGCCAACACCTATTCCGCCACTGTCACCACCTCCAACAAAGCCAACCCCCCTTTGGCCGGCCTCAAGGCATGCGCACCCCTGCCCAACAATCTTTGTGCATCCTCCGACCCAAAGACTGGCTGCACCGCTTGCGGCGAGGGTGCCAGACTGACTCAGGCGGCCTATTGGGGCCCCTCCCACCCGCTACATCACCGCCTATTTGAAGTCCTCCCAGAGCCAGTGCGTGGGCTGCGACTTTTGGCGCCTCTGCGCCACCTGCGATGACACAGGCAGCTGCCTCACATGCCCCAATGGCACATCGCTCATTGGCGGCGACCTTGGAACCAGCCAGGCGCGCTGCAGCCGAAAGGGATCTGAATGCGCGCAGAAGGTGAGCGGGTCTATACAGTTTAAACCTGTGCGTGTGTAGGAAAGCGGGTAGTGCTAGGCGCCACCGGTGCCCGTGCTGCAAAAGTAGCGTTCAAGACTGTGCAATTGGATTGGATTGGTGTCAGCAATTACAGCAATTGAATGCCGCATGAAAGGGTATATACTGAGCTTTTAGCTTTTAACCATTTGTCTTGTCAACGGCGGCAGCAGTGGCTCAGCAATCCTACACCCTAAACCATGCACCTGCCCGTCACACGTGTGCATGTGCAATCTGGCGACGACTGCGTCCCAGACCCTAAACCCTAAACCCCAGTACCCCAACCTGTTGCTGCTGAAGCCTGCCCGCCACGTGTGTGCAGTTTGGCGAGGGCTGCATTGCTTGCGAATTCGATGGTTGCAACACCGTATCCCCAGCCCCTGCGGGGTACTATTACGGCATCGAAGTGTATGTTTACAAGGTGAAGTGCCCAGCCAACTGCTTGTGTGAGAACTTTGCTGGGTGCTTGGGATGCAAGCCCGGCTCCCTCAAGCAAGTAGCCTTTGAGGATTATCCCGGTGGACGCTGCATCGCCGTCGCGGACCTGAAGTGTGCCAAGTCAGATGCCTACGGGTGCACGTCGTGCAAGAAGGGCTACTTCCTGAGAAATGTGCGCTCCCCGCCCACCTGCCTTACCTGTTTAGGGTGTATGGTGAACCCTAGGGTCCCTGCCTTTCCTGCTTTTCCTGCAATGCAATGCACCCTGCGTTTGTAGGCATCTGTGCGCTCCCTATCTTCCTTCCCTCACTTGGTAGGCCATCAGTCAAGCGTGCATGCGTCCTGCGTTGGTAGGCCCTAGTGTAGAGTTTGGGTAGGGCATCGGTGAACCCTAATACATCAGCTGTGTGCACCATCATGGAGTAAGTGGAGTGGCTTAACCACTTGTTTTCCCGGGATTGCATGCAGAGCCTCCCGGAGATTGCATGCAGAGCCTCCCAAGATGCACTCGGGATGCACTCGTAGTCAACACAGTTTCCAGTGGTATATATATATATATAGCCCCGCGGCACCACCAATGTTGACAGCTGGGCTTGTTTGTCACATTTGTTGACAATATGCCCCGCTGTCAACATTGGTGGTGCCGCAGGGCTATATATACACATACAGAAATACATACATCAGTGGAAACTCTGATATATATGCGTGCAGTAGAGTGTGCAACATCCCTTGTGTGAAGCCAAGAGAGGGGTTAGAGGGGTTGCCCTCCAAGGGATGAATGGCTCACTAGTGCACCCGCATCTCCATGAGGCAAACCACGATGACAAACCCTCAACCCTACACGTTGGCATTCACTGCCCCATCGGCTGATGGATGCATTTGCTGGAGGGTAATCACGATGCTCCCCCGATATACACCCTAACCCCTAGACGTGTGCATGCAGGAGCGGAACTATGGCGGCCCATACATTAACGTGTGCCTGCCATGCCCCGCTGGCTGCAGCGGGGCCTGTGCGAAGAACAGCGGGTGTGGGAAATGCAAGGTGCGGTAGGTGCGGGGTCAGGGTTTACAATTTAGGGCGCTTTATGCTTCAGGCTTCACCTTTCTGGGTATATCCTGGTAGGGTGTTCTTCAGGGTTATGGTTTAGGTTGATGCTGTGCTGCCTAGGCTCTGGCAGTTCTTAAGGTGCAGGTTTTAAAGTTCAGAGTTTGGGGTTTAACCTTGATGCTGTTCGGCTTTAGCTGGGGCGATCCCCATCTTCCATCAGGTCCAAGTGTGGGGAACATTGGATGTTGTGGTGTTCAAAGAGGTAGAGCTGTAGTGAACCAGTCACAGACATGGTTTACTCTACACCCTAGACCCATGATGTAGCCTAAACCCTAATATCTAAAGCCATGATGCAACCTACGCCCTGAACCCTACGCAATGTAGCCTTTGCTCGCCACTGGTGGTCATGACCATGATTCAGACAGGCACGAGACTCGATTTGAGGGTGACACACGGCAGATTCGATGCATGTACAGACAAGGACAGCTACCTGCAGCTTGTTTGCTGTCTAGAACAATGCGCTCTGTGCATAAACCCTGAACCCTGATCTTGGTCTGGCACTCCTGGCTCTTGACGGGGTTGAAGTACCAAAATTCCTGGGGTATGCAAGGCTGGGACAAACGTGCCTCCAAGGCGAACCAAAGCAGTGATGGGTACCCTACTAGGGTCGACGTGGTTATTTTACAGTGGCTTTTGAGCACAGATGCCCTCCATAATGCGTGAAAGGATGCATGCAGGTCTCCTAAAAATCTGTATTTTTCGAGACTGGGAGTCGGCCGGGGGGATGACCGTGCAGGAATTTTTCAACTTTGGTGGCCAAATTCCAGTCGAAAATCGCTGAGGTGGTAGGGAATGGAGCCTTGAAAACTTCTATCGCGGATTCAATCTTGCTTTAATAAAAGCCATGGCTAGCCAATACCAATGCTCCACAAACCCTAACCCCTCTACCTCAACTCCACGCGTACCCCTTGGACCCCAACCCTTCTGCTACTTCCCCGCAGGCCGGCTACAGATCCATACACCCTAAAACCCCACACTGTATTCCCTAAAACCCTGCACCCTAAAACCCTAACCCTTTTGCTGTAGGCTGGCTACGAATCCGTTGGCGTGCGATCGCCGTGGTCCGTTGAGGAGATCTATGAAGATGGATCATACCGATCATGCACCATCCCAGCCCCCGTACCCCCCACCACGTCCTGTGACCTCTACTCAGACAACCCCGGGGGCCTGTTGTTCCCTGCTGGGTACCAGAAGACTGATGGCTGTGCCGCCTGCCCAGGGGGTAATGGCTGCATTTCCTGCAGGCCGGGGTACTACATGTGAGTGCAGGCAGCTAGGGAACTAACTTAGTGGGGTTTGGGGTTGGGATTTAGGGTTGCTCCAAGAGCATCGGCTGCATTTCCTGCAAGCGGGGAACTATATGTGAATGCAGGCAGCTGAACCTGGAAGGGTTTGGTGCAGGTTAGGTTTAAGGTTTAGGATTGTTCTTGACCAGTTGAGGGGTTATGGTTTGGGTTGTCTTTGACCAGTCAAGGTTTGCAACCTCTCACACAAAGACGTCGTCAAACTGCAGTGCACTGTATACTACTGGCATGCCAACGTTTCCTGTGCAAGTGCATTGGCGCAGGTGGACCTATTAGTGCCTGCCAATACCTGCGATTTCTTGTGATCATGTTGCTGCAATCGCCTGCGATCATCACCTCAATGGATGCAATAATCAATTGCGCAGGTGGACCAACAAGTGCCTGCCATGCAACATGTCCCCCGCTTCGACAACCACCACAGCGGCAGACTGCAAGATCCGCAAGTGTGTGGATGGCGAGGGCTGCAGCACGTGCACGCAGGGATACGTGCACATCCCCGGGAGCAAACCCAACGGCAAGAGATGGCTTCCTCCAACCTGCATAAAGTGCACTGTGCTAGGCATGGGCTGCACCGACTGCGATGTCACAAAGGTATACTTGCCTGATCATTACCTGCGATCACTGTGATGATGTTATTGCATTTACGTGTGATCATTACCTACAATAGATGCAGTTAACGCTTGCGATGCAGCAAAAGGGCTTGCCATGCAGAGATGACATTATGTGGTTTCGATTATCACCACTGTTGCAGCTCAGCATAAATGCAATCCCTTGTGATCACTTCTAATTGCTAGCGATCATGAGACCCAGAGCTGCCTGTTCCTATTCACTGACCAGATCCGCCTCCACATCAGAGAATCAACGTGAGGCTGAAATCACCAGTTGGCAAATGACATACTGCTTGATGCTCTACAGGGCTGCAAGACCTGCCCCGAGGGGTTCTACAAGGCGCCAGGCAAACCCACAAGCTGCACCCCCTGCCCCACCGGCTGCAAAAAATGCGTGGATGGCAAGGGCTGTACGGAATGTGCGTCAAACTTCTTTGCAACAAACAATGCCGATTCCCGGGGCCACGCCGTGATGCAGTGCAATAGCTGCCCCCTGTATTTGGACTGCCTAGATTGCCACCCAACTAAAGGCTGTACCAAGTGCCCCGTGGGGATGAAGCTAGCCAAGGCAGCCCCTCGTTTTGGCGCCAAGCTGCTCGTTGGGCAGGACCTCACAATGATGTGCGTGGGCGCGTAGAACCGAATGGGAAAGAAGCCAGGGTTGACCCGCAGCGGGTGAAGGAGATATTTTTGTGCAGTTTGGGACTGAAAGGACTCGGTACGTGTCTCTCCAAATTGTGAATCTGGAGATATCCAGTCCAAGTTCGCCGGTTTTGGTCGTGTATAAGGTTTGCACCATTGTAGCATTATTGCACTTGGCCATTGAATGAAAATCAAATTTTGGTGGTGACGAAGAAGGCTTGGGCTTGCTTGCTTGCATTGCAATATCATAATGGTTGGTCGATGCAACAAAGTTGAGCAGTGCCACAGGAAATTCCTTAAGCGACGCACCAACTCGAGAGCAGCTGCATTATTGCACTTTTTATACAACATGGCTTACATGGCTCCGAATGGTTATGTCAACTTGAGCATCTTTTACATCTTTGTGACAAGCTTGTTTTAATACTATGGCATATTCAATATGCCAATTTGTGCACATCTTGATAACATCATTGTATTCAATTTGTTCTAATTGTTAAACAATGAAGTTAGGTTCCGTTGGCAACCAAGGTCATTGGGTGTGGCCCAGTAATTATTCCCATACTACATGACATGTTTGAAACTATACGCTGCTACAAAGCAATACTTGCCAAGTGAAAATATAAGAGATAAATCTTGCTTAACCAAGAATTCGGATCCGAGTCTTTAATGAAAACATAATGTGATAATAATGATAAAAAATCAGTCCGCATATACCAAGTACCAAGTTGGCTGGCCAATTTGTTATCGTTAGGCCCGCCTCAACAATAGGGACGGCCCTATTACCATTGTGACTGTGAGGAAAATATCACAAAAGGCTGAGGCCAGACAAAATGTGCATGAATGACTGTGGTTTGTGTGTACTGGAAGTACTGTCCATGTCCATATGGGCGTATTCTATTATGATCCCAATCATATAAAATCAACTTTTAAGGCTACAGCAGCGTGGTCTTTTATGTAAAAGACCACGCAGTTGTAGCCTTTAAAGTTAACTTTATTAATGAACAACAGTGGGTATGATCCTAACAGAGTCTGACTCTGTTAGGCAAAACAATCACAAGTAAATCACCCTGCATCATGCAGCGGTGTGCAACACATCATGCAGGTTTTACACACAATGCACTGTTTATTGTGTCACACGAGTCACTGCTGGTCGAGCCTACATGACCCAATGCCCCTTTCCCCCAGACGCGCATGGGCCTACACAGCCCCAAACCAAGCAAACTCGGTTTTCCAACTCCGCAATCCCCCCACTGTGTGACACATTAGTTCCTATATTCCTTAATAGCAAAAAAACATGTCTTTTTCCCGCTGCGGGTCATCCCAAGTTGCTTTCTTGTTCTGTTTTACGCGCTCACGCACATCATCGTGAGTTCCTGCCCTATGAGCAGTTTGGCGCCAAAACGAGGTGTTGCCTTGGCTAGCTTCATCCCCACGGGGCACTTGGTGCAGCCCTTGGTGGGGTGGCAGTCGCCCAGGCAGTCCAAATACAGGGGGCAGCTGTTGCACTGCATCACTGCCTGGCCACCACCATCAAGGCCGTTTGTTGCAAAGAAGTTTGGCGCACATTCGGTGCAGCCCTTGCCATCCACGCACTTTTTGCAGCCGGTGGGGCAGGGGGCGCAGCTGGTGGGTGTGCCTGGTGTCTTATAATGCCCCTTGGGGCAAGTCTTGCAGCCCTGTAGAGCATCAAGCATCGTGTCAATTGCCGATCTGAGAATAAGGGGTGGTATGTTTAAGCCCTGGGTTGTTTTTTTCTCAGATGTCGAGGCGGAGCAAATCAATGAATAGGAACAGGCAGCTCTGGGTCTTACAATCCCTAGTGATTGCGCAATCTGACAAGTGATCGAATTGAATGGATCAGGCTTAACATGATATGCATCTATTGTGGTAATAAGTACATGTGATTGCAGCAATATGGTGAAAATGATAGCAGGCAATGGTCGGGCAGGCGCACCTTTGTGTCTTTGCAATTGGTTCCAGCATTCAATAAAGTGATGATCACAATGACCGCAGGGCAATGATTAGGCACAGGCTGGTTGGCCACCATCTGCCACACTGGAAACAGTGTCAGTTAAGCCTTGGCTCTAGGACTGGGGTGAGGCATACCCAGACATGCTAAACTGGCTTCAAAGCTGGAAAGCAAATAGTTACCCTGCACCTTGCAACTCCCACACCCGGTGTCCTCCACACAGGCCTCGCACAGCAAGAACAGTACAAACCCTCGCACGCCCATCCCCAATGTGAGGCTTATGTTATCTTTCCCTGTGACTATTTCCACCCACAAGGCAATAAGCCGATGGTGGTTGGGAATGCCTTTTTGCTGAAGATGTAAAGGCCACATATGTACACCTTGAGGTTATGGCGTGGTCTGATCAACACCAGCCGCCAAGTATCAGGCATGAGTATGGGTGGAGTGGAAGGGTAGTATTTACCAATAGTTTCAAACCTGTTTAGGTGGCTAGCCTACTAATGTGCTACATGCAGTACTTGCAGGCATGCGTCATGGCCAAGAAGGTGTATCCGTAGAAGGTGCGCGCTTGCAAACCCCTTTTACAGTTACCCTTGCTTCACAGGGTTAAATGTGCACATTAGGAGGCAAACCCTAAACCCTAAACCCTATCATTGTAATTTACTTTATGATGATAGTGAGGGAACGGAAGCTTGCTTCGTAGCTTTTTTTGAAAACTTTATCTGATAATAAAAGTTCAAAATAGGTATCCGAGTACGTGACACTGGTACCAAAGTAATTGGTACACAACACATAATTATTATTATATTCACAAAGGAAAGAGTGAAAAGACTGAGCCAAGACAGGCTGGACAATGACTATGGCTTGTGCTCTGCTTGCAAATACTGGCCAGTCCATGGACCTAGACAGACCACGTAGACCACGTTGTTGTAACCTGGAAATTCACCCAATATACTCCGCAACTGCATGAAGTCATCCCTTCTACCCGCGGCGGCGTAACCCTAGTTCCTTCCCCGTTATATTTCACGCGCCCACGCACATCATCGTGAGGTCCTGCCCTACGAGCAGCTTGGCGCCAAAACGAGGGGCTGCCTTGGCTAGCTTCATCCCCACGGGGCACTTGGTACAGCCCTTGGTGGAGTGGCAGTTGCCCAGGCAGTCCAAATACAGGGGGCAGCTGTTGCACTGCATCACTGCGTGGCCCCCACCATCGACGCCGTTTGTTGCAAAGAAGTTTGGCGCACATTCGGTGCAGCCCTTGCCATCTATGCACCTTGCGCAGCCGGTGGGGCAGGGGGTGCAGGTGGTGGGTTTGCCTGGCATCTTGTAGTACCCCTTGGGACAGGTCTTGCAGCCCTGTGGGAGCATCAAGCAGCATGTCATTTGCCAACTGGTGATTTCAGCCTCACGATGATTTCTCTGATGTGAAGGCGGATCTGGTCAGTGAATAGGAACAGGCAGCTCTGGGTCTCATGATCGCTAGTGATTGGGAAGCGATTTCGCAGTATGACAAGTGATCAAATTTAATCGATCAGGCTAGACATGAATTGCACCTATTGCAGTGACACCGATGATGATCACACTTGCTTGCAGCAACATAATCACAGGTGATCGCAGGTAATGATCAGGCAGTGTACCTTTGTGGCATCGCAGTCGGTGCAGCCCATGCCTAGCACGGTACACCTGGTGCAGGTGGGAGGAGCCCATCTCCCGCCGTTGGGTTTGCTTGCGGGGATGTGCACATAACCCGCCGGACACGTGCTGCAGCCCTTGCCATCCAAACACACGCGCGTCTTGCAGTCGGCCGTTGTGGTGGTTTGGGCAGCTGGGGACATGTTGCATGGCAGGCACCTGTTGTATGGCTGGTATCCCCCAACCTGGTCAAACTTACAGTTGGGCTCGAAGTAACTGCACCAGCCTCCGCCCCACCTGCAGCAGCACATGCATGGAAACGTCAGTATGCAATGCACTGCAGATTGCGCAAAGTATAAGTGCCTAACAGGGCCAAGCAAAGGCTGCTACGCTTGATAACACATTGGACAGTGGCTAGGGTAATGTAGGGTTTAGGGTCCTGGGTCCGGCGTTTAGTTGCCCTGGCTGGCCGCACCCACATGTAGCACAAAGAAGAAGAAAAAAAGAGTAAGCATATGTAGTATACCCAGCTTGCAGAAAGTGCAGCCAGGGTTTCTATGCGCCCTAAATCCCAACCCTACAAATCCCAAAACTGTAAAAGTCCAGTGCCTAGCTGCCTTAGCTGCCTGCACTCACATGTTGTACCCCGGCTTGCAGGAAGTGTAGGATTTGCAGCCAGTGTTTTCCGAGGAGCAACCCCAAACCCTAAATCCCCAACCCAAAACCCTACTAGGTTTCGTGCCCTAGCTGCCTGCCTTCACATGTAGTATCCCGGCTTGCAGAGAGTGCAGCCTGTGTTCCCGGGCAACCCTAGACTCCAAACCCCAACCCTAGCTGTCCGCACTCACATGTAGTAACCCGGATTGCAGGAAGTGCAGCCATCACCCCCTGAGCAGGTGGCACAGCCATCGGTCTTCTGGTAGCCAGCAGGGAAGGCCAGACTCCCAGGGTTGTCTGAGAAGCGCGAGCACAGTGAGGTTGGTGAGCCTGGGGCCGCGCGGATGCATGATTTGTAGGTGTTGTAGGTGCTGCCGCCGTATGGGGTCCCCGGCGATGGCACGTCAATTGAGTTGAAGCCGGCCTGCAGCAGAAGGGTTAGGGAGTAGGGTTTTATGGTGTAGGGTTGCTGAGCATTGTTGCTGACTTAGCCATGGGTTTCATTGAAGCGTAAAATTGCTTTTCAGTATCTATAATCCCTCAGGCGTGTGCTGAACAGTGCATGTGCTAGTGCTCACCACCCATATTTGCCTAGCTTTTGTAGGTCAAGCACCTTACATCTCCGGCACTCCTGGCCCTTGACTGGGGTTGATGCATATCTAACCGTGTGACACGTAAGTGGGGATGCAGGGCTGGGACCCACATACAGTCCCAAGTACGGTACGTCAACAACGCAATAATGTGAGTGCAGGGTACAGTTCCGTATTGTTAAAATGGAAGTGGCTTTTGTGCTCAAATATATTTCAGGGACTTCACGCATGAAATCATGCAGGCTGGTCTAGCTAGTCTCATATAACCCACTTCATTTAGATTGTGTATGTTGACCTGTCCCAATTTCCATGATTCTGCCTCTGAATTAATTGAATGCATCACGGCCTTCAGGTTCCAAGTTTCGGTTGCGTCACTGGTGTATGGTTTAGGTAGTTTAGAGTACCACCTTGAACAGTCCTGCAACGCACGCCACACACGACGAGGGGAGGGCTAGGGCCTGTGATCGAATCAGGCCCTTGGGTCAAATTGGCTTTGGCCATGATGGTAGGGACACGTGAGGGAATGACCAGCCTCCGAGGCTGGCTCTCTCTCACTCTTTCTCTTCCTCAACCAACGCCCTCATTCTTGAGATGAGGAGCGTAGCTGTTTATACATTGAATTATTTATTTATTTATTTAATTATTTAATTATTTAATAATTTAATTATTTATTTAATTATTTATTTAGGGAACAGCTGCCCCATGGCTGTGACTGGTCTACCACCGTACTCGCCACAGCCAAAACACTATGTATGCCTCAAGCTTAAAGCTTAAACTCTCGCACCTTGCAAGTCGCACACCCGATGTCCGCCGCACAAGTCGTGCTGCAGCCAGCAGGGCACTGCAGGCACACCTTAAAGTATTCACCTTGAGCACTGTACTTCTCCTGCATGCACAAGTTTAGGGTTTAGGGTTGAGAAATTTTAACTAGACAAGTGCACTTTTCTGCATGCACGTGTTTAGGGTTTAGGGATTAAGGTTGAGGTATTCACTTTGACCACTGTACTTCTCTTGAATGCGCACATTTAGGGTTTAGAGTTAAGGGTTATGCGGTGATGGCCCTCGTATTCTCCTGCATGCACATATATGTCTAGGGTTTAGGGTGTATGGCGGGGTACACAATGTAGTTTGCGTTTGGCCATGCATCCATCAGGTATAGGGACACTAAACGCCACCGTTTAGGGTTAGGGTTAGGGGTGTAGGGTTTTAGGTTTGCCATCGTGCTTTGCCTCATATATGATGCGGGCGCATCAGTGAGCCGGCGACCCCTTGGAAGGCAATCCCTTCTTTGGCTTGACACTTGTCATGCTGCACATGCCCACAGAATGCAACAGATGTGGCCTACAAAGCACGCTTGCAGCAATGTGATCAACAAGCGTGATCATCAAACCTAGTGAACAAACCAAGTGGACCGCACGTGGTGCCCGCTGCGGGTGGCAGGCTCGCGACTCTTAACAACTGCATGGTGGTGCACGTAGTGGATGCAGAAGGGTTGACCAATGCCCTGCTCAAACCGTAAACTGGGGCCCATCAGCATCGGACGCTAAGTGTATGCTTGACCTGCGGCCTACCAAGCAAGGGGAGAACGGGGGCGCACAATGGCCTGCCAACGCAGGGTGCATTGCACCACAGGTAAGGCAGGGTAGGCAGGGAACCTAAACCCTAAACCGTAAAGAGGCAAGGCAGGGCCGGCAGGGAGCGCACATTTCTCAGGAAGTAGCCCTTCTTGCACGACGTGCACCCGGTATTGTCATCTAACTTGGCGCACTTGAGATCCGAGAAGGGGATGCAGCGCCCGGTTCCCTCGCCCTCCTCGTACTTTTGGTTCAGGTAGCCCCGCTTGCATGCCACGCACCCCCCGCCCATGTCGTAGTTTTTGCAATTCAAGCAGTTGCTTGGGCATTTATTCTTGGTGATGTAGTTTGACCCCAAATAGTACCAGTACCCCTTGGGGGCCGGGCCTACGCTTAAGCAGTAATCCTGTCTGCAAGCGATGCAACCCTCGCCAAACTGCACACATGCGGCAGGTAGACGTCAGCACAACAGGGGTCTAGGGTTTGGGGTTTAGGGTCTAGAGTTTAGGGGTTAGGGTTGCTGAGCTACTGCAAGTGGCCCTGGACTCTAGCTGCTATCACATAACGTGGGGGTTGAATGCACGGGTCAACCAAAAGTTGAATTGCCTCAATGTGCCATACCGCATGGTGCTCATTCTATACCTTTTGGTGTGGTTGCTGACACCATTAAAATTTGAATCCTATCCAATTTGTGGTCACTGACTCCAATCCAATCCAACCCAATCCATTTCAATCGGAATCGTGGTTGCTGACACCAATCCAATCCAATCTCATTTGCACCACCTTTGCAACACAAGCACTGGTGGCGCCTAGCACGGTTTGCCTTCCTACCACGCACGGGTCTTGGATCACTATAAAACCACTCACCCGCGCCGCGCAATTCCAGTCAGTCAGGTTGCAGAATTTGCCATGCAGGTAATCGTCGTCTGCCAGTGACGTGCCGTTGGGGCAGGTAAGGCAGCTGCCTTGATCATCGCAGGTAGCGCAGGATTTGTACCATTGGTCTCCACAGCCCACGCACTGGTTCCGAGAGGCTTTCATATAAGCAGTGATGTAGGGTGTGGGCGGCGGCAAGTAGTCTATTTGAGCTACCCTGGCGCCCGCCTTGCAAGAGGTACAGCCAGTTTTTGGGTTGGAGGTGTTGGAGGGTGCGCACAGGCTGTTGTCGGGGGGAGGGGCGCATGCCTTGAGGTCGGCCAGGGAGGGGTGGGCCTGGCTGGAGTTGGCGACAGTGTTGGAAAAGGTGTTGGCTGCGCACATGGGGTCATCACACAAAATGAGTACATGTTATACATGATACTGTGAAATGATTCAATGCTGTAAAATGATTCAATAGTATATGTAAAACTTGAAAGGTTGGGTGGCCATGTGTGAACGGATGATAGATAATAAATAAAAATGAATGCTCACTTCTTGCATTCTATGCGTTCCAGCAGTAGCGCTTCAGTTTACAACAACTATGTGAAAATCCCGGGCCGAGCGGTTTCCGGTCCCCAGGAGGCACGCAGAAATCTGCTTAAGCAACTTGCTCTCTTATACAAGAAACGTGAAATTGTGATACTTATAAGGCAACCTGATGCCCACTCCCAAATGTCTCCATCACAAACAAGCTAGTCCTTCTCCGAAACCTAACCCTAACCCCGCTTCTCTCACCTGGGCATGCGCTGGTGCACCCTATCTTCCCGTTGCACTCCTTGCACCCCAGCACCTCCTGGCAGCTGCGGCACACCTGGGACCCTAATAGGGTGTTGCTGAGGTCGGAAACCATCAGGAAGTTGGCGGGGCAGGAGGTGCAGCCCTTGCTGGAGTCGCACTGGGCACACCTGTGGGGTGAGGGTTCAGGGTTCAGGGTTTAGGGTTTAGTTTTTTACAGTTGGCGGGGCAATGGGCCCACCCCTTGCAAGGTTACCAGCTGGTAGGTTCACACTGAGCTCATCTGTGGCAAAACCCCACACAAGGGTCGCGGGCACAGGGATCAACCAGGAAAGTTGCAATGGTAACAAACATAAATAAAAAACCCTGAAAGGGTAAATCTGCAGCAACCATATGCACTGCTTGCTTTGTTGGGGCAACTAAGGAGCAAGCTTTTGAAGAATGGGGATGGGGCTGGGGAGGCAGAGACAACGTGGAACTTTGGGTGTTGGAGGAGTTTGGGCAGTTGCTTGATAAGTAGCCAAAACCGGTTGGGTTGCTGTGGATCCCAGTATTTTCTTTTCCTGCAATAGGAGCGCAAGTTGTCCTTTGCATGCCTCAGGATCGGGAAACCGCTCCAGTCGGATTTGCCTAGGGCCATGCTATTTATGGCTATATATGCATATGCATATGTTATGTTACTTACTTTTATGGCTATATAAAACCATTGACCCTAAGGCAAAGCGCCACCCACCTGCCATGCTTTTCGCAGCTCTTGCACTGGGTGTTGGCCAGGTTGAGTGGCAGGGTATGCGCTGCACCAAATATGGTCTCACCCGATGGTGGCGCCTGGTGGAGCATGTAGCCAGGGGTGCAGTGGGAGCATGCGCCACTGGTGGCAAAGGCCCTGCACAGGGGGAATGTATGCGGCTTGTTGTAGGGTTTAGGATTTAGAGTTAAGCAGTGGAAAGTATGTTCATGCAGATAGCAAGCAGTGCGCATTGCCATAGCCTGGCGTGGCTCGTTCATCATCAACACAACACAGCAAGAATGGGCATGCATCATTTTGCACAGGAAGCAACAAAGCGATGAGAGTTACAAGCAGTAAGCGTGCGCTAATGAAGAAGGAATGAGGTTTGCTATTAAAAGACCTGCAGTGCATCCCCAAACCCTAAGCCCCAAACCCTGCAGGTATATCATGCTGCCCTTGCTTTGTCCCTCAATGTGCGGGGATGCGGAGGTTTGCAATTCAAATGCTTGCAGTGGATGCCCGAACCCTAAACTTCAGCCCTAAACCCTTGCAGGTAAACTCCTGCTTGATTTGGCCCTCAATGTGCAGGGATGCGCTTGCGGTGCGCTTTTTAAGCACTCACTTGCAGTTTGCCTTGGTGGAGCGAGGTGGGGCCACGCATGTGCGCACAGAGATGGGCACCCTAGGGTCTTGGCTGAACCCTAGGTACTTCCCAGTGGGGCAGGAGGTGCATCCGACTGTGTCCTTGCAGGCAGCGTCCTTACAGCCCAGCTTGGAGCAGGGCACGCAGGAAGACCCTGCGCAAGAAAAACCACACACATAGCTCCCGCAAATGAGTACGTGAACATAATAAAAAACATATATAAAAACCCGTGCCCTGCTGTAGTTTAGGCTGTAGAATGCGAGCAGGGCACAATTGCACAAACCATCAAACTACAGCCATTCCTTCAGTCGTTTGTCAAGGCTGCAGCATATTGACACCCCGGTGAAGGGGGACTACCACTCCTGTAGCGTGATGGCGACAGTGTGGAAACAGACTATGCTGCAGTCAGAACCCCGTCCGCCACATCCCCACTGCAGTCTGTTTCTTGAAGGTATCAACCCAAGGGTGTAATTGATAGATACTCTGCCACGTAAATGGAATGATGACAAAAAAGGCATTACACATCGCTAGTCGACTTGTGTGCCTTAGCACTGCACCATCCACCCTCTCCCCCCGCTCAGCCCCACCCCCCACCCACCTGTTGCGTATGCTGTGAAGTTGCTGGTGGGCATGCCCTTCTTGCCCATTAAGCCATATGCGTTGTGGTAGTACGCCTCCGCCACCTTGACTGAGCCTGCGGCAGGGGGGCAAACCCTAAACCCAAAACCAAAACTTGAAACCTTAACGGGTGATGATGGTACGCCTGCTGCACCCGGATAAGCCTGCAACAAGGGGATAAACCCCGACACCCTTAACCCTTGCATCCAAGATGGTAACCATGCAAGAGTTGGTATCTCCAACTGGAGGATCCTAAACCCTAAACCCTAAACCCTGCTACCTGCTGCAGGTACACACATCTGGAACCAAGAAATCAACTCGTGGTGCGTTTTGGACGGCAACAATCTGGTCTCCATTGATATTATTATTCCTCCCTGCATCACACCTTTGGGGCATGTGAGGCAGCCCAGGAAGTCAGCTGTCGTGGCGCACCCCAGGGATTTGGGATTCACGCATCGCTGCACCTTGGCATCGATCAGGCTGGCGAATTCCTCAAAGCTCCCCCCATCGTAGCCCCGGTACAGCTGAGGAACCAGCTCCTGCATGAGGATGTCCCCTGCTCCGCATAGAGCGCACCCCAGGCCTGCCGAGAGGGAGTTTTTAGAATGAGGGGTGCATTAATGTAGTATCAATGGTGCACTGTAGGGATAAATCTCCATGCATAAGTTAATAAGGGGCGCACCTGCATGGGTATGTCCCCACATGCGCATCTGCTGCAGGGCATGGCAGCAGTGTGCACTGTAATGATTAGGGTTTAGGGTTAAATGGAGGCAAGGCATCAGACTGGGGGCATACACACAGGTATATGGGTCTCGGTGGGGTTTTAGGGTTGACGATGGGAACCTTGGCATGCTGGCTCCACTGGGGCAGCGCAGGTTTGAGCTGAAGCAAAGGATTTAGGGTTTAGGATCTAGGGATGTAGTTTTCAGAGTTGAGCTCGCCCACCTGTCGACACCTGGTATGCAGCGCAGGTCCGAGCTGGAGCTGCAACATAGGGTCTGCAGTACTTAGGGTTTATGATCAGGGTTGTAGGGTTAAGCGCCGCACCTGGCATGCAACGCTTGGCACTGGGGCAGTGCAGGTCTGAGGTGCAGCTGTAGCACTTCGACACATATGGCACAATAAGTTCAAGTGTGCGTTGATAGTTGGCGCCGATCAGTGTGTACCCAGCGTCGCACCTGTGCATAGATAGAGAAAGAAGTAGATTGGTAAGTAGACTATACAATGAAAAAGACAAAAATACTGCTGCCTTGTTGTCTTTCTTACTACACTCCTCAGAAAGACTGCTGTCTTTTTCTGTCTTTCTCACTGCTTGACTACACTCCTCGTCTCTAGCACCTGTGCGTGTGGAGGGTCAGGGTTGAGGGCTCGTGCTCTTTAGCACTGAACCCCTAACCCAGGACCATGCGAGGGTCTATAGCGCCCAGCCAACCAGGGGCCACCAGTGCCAATGCCAAAGCCCTATCAAAGGGTCTAGGTTACAACCCACTTGACCCAGTCCCTAGTCACCTCGACACAACTGTGCTGCACGCGCTGCACCACTGCTGGCGCCCAAGCTGAAAGGGTGCTTAGGGTGTAACGTTCAGGGTTTATATCAAACCATTAGGGTTTAGGGTGCACCACTGCTGGCGCCAAGCTGCGTGGGTGCACACTGCAGACAGGCGACACTGCTGCACATGCTGTTACGTGTGAAGTAGACAGGACCCGCTGCAAGGTACTCCTTACTTGCTGCAGTAGCTAGGGTCGCCGAGGCACTGCGCACAGCCGGCCGTTCCAGCCTTGCAGGAGGAAGGGGTGGCACCCAGCGCCAGCCTCCTTGCACCAGCCTCCAGCCTCTCGCTAGCTTGGCACACCACCAGGAGCAGCAGCAAGCCTAAAGTGGGGCACACCCACGGGGGTACATGCAGGGTTTAGGGCGTAGGGATTCTGGAGGGCACACCAGGGTCAATCATTGGCGTAGGGTTCAATTGTAGAGTTCAACTGGTTCAAGGGTTAGAGTTTGAGGTGGACACCGACTCAGGACACTGTCCCAAGGGGCACGGGCAGCCGTGGCAAAGGAGAAGGGGTCTGTTGTAAGCCAGTGAGGTGTTTTGAAAGGACTGTGCAGTAACTGGATGACTGCATGCATGCAGTGGCTTGTCCTTCCAGTGGACGCCACTGGGTTCGAAGCTTTAAGCATCACGGTGGGTCGTATGTCTGGCACATGCAACATATCCTGGGGAGGAGGTCGAGGTGGCTCGCAGGCTAAGCTGCACTTTGCCCTAGCTAGGACCCCGCTGTTGTGCGAGTACTAACCAGGAGGAGGTTTCGCCTCACCTGCTACCAGTGCCCCCGGGCTACGCCTCCAGCCATGCCAGAGCTCATGGCCAGCTGTCATTAAAGCTGATGCGGCAACACAAAGCGGCTGATGGAAGCACTGCAGCACAGTCACTGACCAGGTGTGCTCAGTGTGCCAGGAACTTAGTGGACAGGTGTACCCACATCCCACACGGAGGTGGGCTTGACAAGGGAAAGAAGGTCACCCTGGGACCTACACGCAGGCCCAGTATGGACTATGAAGCACCTTTAAAGGTGACGAAGGAGGTCTACAAAGAGTCGTCAGTTGTGCATCCCAACGAGCCTTCAAGCAGGCAACCTGAAAGGTGTTGCTGTATGCAACAGCAGGTGCTTGGTCGACTCCTTTATTCCCCACGCTTTTCGTATCACGCACAACCGTTTGTGCCTGCATGCCAAATGTCTCTCGTTGGCCGGTACGTACCGTAAAATGGGATAGTTCTAGCGTCGCATCGGCGGTAGGGTTTAAGGAAAACCTTGCTAAGGGTCTCCAACAAAAAAGCGCGGGAACAGACAGTACCTCATATTGCCCTCCCAGGTCTAAAAACGCTTACAGACTGTACCTCACTGTAGCTTTTCAAGTTGGGAACTGCTACACACTGGAGGTTTAAAAAAGGAACTAATATTCCATCTTTTTCGTGCGAAGATTGCGGCCGTATGTCTGTATTAGCCTAGTGTTTTTACAAACTAGTCAGGATGCATTTACGATATACACGACACAGAGTGCTAGCGTGTGTGTATAAGGGGCAATGCCCAGGGACCCTGAACCTGCAGCACCTGACAGTGTTGTTGCTGTACACTCGATTCATTCATGTCAAGCGCACACACCCTGCAAATCATGACAAATACGAGGTACACACATTCGAGGAGGAGGTTTTCAAACTGCTAGTAAGGTACACGACAGGATACAAACAAACACGAACTGGCACCCCACTCAAACTCTGCAACCACTGGGCAGTACAACCCACTGTCATGCAAATCCTCAGACACCACTTACACATAACTAAAGAGAAACTTGCAAGCCCGCTAAACTTTGATGCAGAAATGCATGCCTATTAGAGTGCCTACCCTCAGGATCAGATATTTGGAGCCAGTTACAATGCAATCTCCAGCAAATGGACTAAATGGACAGGTAGCTGTGAAGCCAACCCTGCCTATGATACGAACCCGAAGACATGGAAATGGCAATGAAATGGGCTTTTCTGCTATTGAGCAAAACACCACGCCCATGACAACTAAGCTTATCCTCCCAGCTTGGGACCAGTAAAGCAATACATTCTACCTAAAATGGACAGAAAAGCCTTTTCCTGAGCATGTAATCCTATAGGCCAGGATACCCAAAAAAAAATTCAAATTCTGCACCCCAAACGCACGGACAGGGGACCCGCAGTATGCAGGAAATCCTAAATGGGATGTCAACACTGTTCATTGCCAATTATAATAATTATAACGGTCATAATTGGCAATGAAAAGGGCCTCCATCAGCTACAAACATCCCTCAATGAACACGAACTCAGTCTGGCTTTGCATCTGGCTTTGCACAGTGTGGCTACCAACACTGGTCGGGAAACATACAGAAACGTTAACCCATACCTGGTGACCAATTGGCAGAATGCGCCACGCACCCTCAAGGCAGCAGCAAAAGACATGTCACGACATATTAGAACCCACATGGATGAACACTACGCCCTGCAAATCCTGCGGCCGCTCACTCAATGACACACATAACCGACACTATGGATGGCGTTATATTTTCTGCACCCCGGAAATCCAGGAAAGCCACTGGTGACAAAGCAAAGCTGATTGAGATTGGACCACACACATATACCTAACACTTAACTAACACAGACGTTCCCCCAAACAACCCTTCTCGTACTCCCATGGAGAGAAGCAATCTACAAAGGTGGCAGCCGGAGGAATGTAGTAGACCCCACTACAAAAGCAGTGATTGGCACCACTCTTGGGTCAGGCATATACATACCACCCCCTAAAACCTCAATAGCCATTCCACAAGACTACAGGGAAGCAGGCACCAATATTCTCATCAACCCAAGCAGTGCAGGACCAACAAAAACCATCAACAGGGCCGAATTAGTGGCTCTGTACTACGCGGTTAAACTTGGCACAGGAACAGTCATTGCAACCGATAGCGCAAGCAGCATGGATCAAATAAACAAAATGCTGAATCATCCTCGGAAAATGAAGTACCACTAGCACAAAGAGTTATTACAAGAAATTGTCATAGGATTCAAAATAGCCCAGCGCCCATCACAATAGTAAAAGTCAAGGCTCACTTTGGGATTGTTGGTAATTGGGACGCCGAGCAGTTCCAGCACCCCTCCAAATGCATTGGCCTGCATGTGACACTGATGCAGCTTCTGCAACAACCCATGCAGAAGAACAGGCTGGCTCTACATCCACCATGCCTGGCAGCACTCTGTTTGAACACCTGTATAGCCCACTGAAACAGCACATGGAAAGGACACACACATTGGGTGCATCCAACACAGACAACGTCTACTACACTGTCTGGAAAAATATTGTACCTCTTGCAGATGTGCCACTCAGCCAAAAACTCGTGACAAGCCCCAACATTACCTTCTCTGAACGCAAACACGGCCTCCAATACCGATATTATGGACTCTACACTCGCATGCTAGCATACAGATATGGCCATGGCATTGCCCCCACACCTAACTGTCTCCTATGCGGGCAAATGGATAGCGGCCACCAGAGTGTCAGCGGATGCCCTGCACTCTCAGGTTTAGTGACAGAAAGACACAACATGGCAGGCAGATTAATACTACAAGCAATCTTCAATGGACAGCATGGTGTACATGGTGCATCTCTCATAATGACCAATGTTGGAAGGAAAGAATGGAGCAAGACGGATTAAATCTTGCTGAAATTTATGCTAGCACCATCCCCGAATGGGTTCTCCCACAACTTACACTAAGCGCACGACGTTGCCTTTGCCCGGATGGACTGCTGATTCAACACGCACGAGGCGCCATTGCAGACGGCATTGTCAACATAATTTAATTTAGATACACTAATGACTGCTTCCAACAACACCAACAAAGCAGGGTAGACAACCAACACACAGGTCTGATAGCCGAGCTGACCCTTGAACAAAGACTGTGCCGCTCACTCCCAGGAGAATTTTATATAGTGTGAATGTTCAATAATATTTTCTGGTTATTCTCCTGGGAGTGAGCGGCACAGTCTTTGAGAAAACTATGGCATCTCTCATTAAACTCTGTGTATCAAAATCATCAGCTAGAACCACAATGACCAAAGTTCACATTGAATCGATTAAATGGCTCCACAAATTCTACTACACCAAGGCCCACCTTGAACAATCCCACAACGTGTAACGCCACACTCAACGAGGGGAGGGCTACGACCCGTTCCCGAGTCAGGCCCTTGAGCCAAACTGGCTTAGGCCATTATGGTAGGCACTACAGGGACACATGCAGGAATGACCAGCCTCCGAGGACGGCTCTCCCTGAGTTTTTCTCTTCCTCATCCAACGCCCTCATTATTGAGATGAGGAGCGTAATTATTTAATCATTTATTTGTTCACGACACAGAGTCTAAGGATAAGCTATGTACATCATCGGTGGCTAGGCATTTCTGTATTTTGCGCTAGTAGCTATGCTAGCTTACGGCAGCAAAACAAAATTGGGCGGTCACTTGGTGGGTGACGACGTTTGGGCCAAACCTTGGCAACGTGTGGGTAATTGCAACAACTGGCCTTTAGTACTGACTCAGAGTCGAGTCAAAGTTTTGTGCTGGGTAGAATATGACCGTCTGAAAATGACTTATCACCCGAACGGGTTGTTGCAACAACTGATAACACATGTTCAAACAGAGTTTGGCCCTGAGTGAATGCTAATAGCATCTAATAGTGCATTTATTGCACCCAAGTGTTTGAACAAATTTATTTAGAACCGTCTGAAAAATAAACGCTCCTGCAAAGAACGTTTGACAGTGGAGGAAACAAAGTTGCTTCAAGCACTTTCTGAATACATTATCTGATATTGGAAGTTCACATATAGTCAAGCTTACCCAGCACCAAGGGAAGAAGTCGTATTATCATGGTCACAATGGAAAAAGTAGCCCACGAGGAAGTGAACGATCTAGACAGACCATGTTGTTGTCGCATCATAGTTTACATGATGAACCAAAACAAGTATTACACCATCAAGACAAGACAAAATCACAAGTGCCCTGCATCCGGCAACGTTGTGCAGTTGTTGGGATACTTGCTCTGCAGCAGCCATAACCCTCACGATCCCACACATACTTAGTGGGAAACTGCACATACTCACTCCATACAGCCCTTCTTTCCTGGCATGTTCTACGCTCCCATGCACATCATGGTGAGGTCCTGCCCTACCAGCAGCTTGGCGCCAAAACGAGGGGCTGCCTTGGCTAGCTTCATCCCCACGGGGCACTTGGTACAACCCTTGGTGGGGTGGCAATCGCCCAGGCAGTCCAAATACAGGGGGCAGCTGTTGCACTGCATCACTGCGTGGCCCCCACCATTGTTGCCGTTTGTTGCAAAGAAGTTTGGCGCACATTGGGTGCAGCCCTTGCCATCCACGCACTTTGCGCAGCCGGTGGGGCAGGGGGTGCAGGTGGTGGGTTTGCTTGGCGTCTTGTAGTACCCCTTGGGACAGGTCTTGCAGCCCTGTGGGAGCATCAAGCAGCATGTCAATTGCCGCATTCGATGATTTGATTGTTAAGTCTAGCCTCAAATTGACAACTTTGATGCCAACCAAAGCAGTCAATACAAATATGCAGCTGAAATGATTGCTAACGATTGGAAGCGATTGCATTGAATAGATCAGGCAACTGTGCCCCTTTTGTGGCTATGCTTTTGGGTTACAACATTTCCAATGAGCTGATGATTACTATGAATACACGTGATTGCAGGTAATGGCCAGGCAGATGTACCTTTGTGGCATCGCAGTCGGTGCACCCCATGCCCACCACCGTGCACTTGGTGCAGGTTGGAGGAACCCCACTGCCGATGGGTTTGCTCCCAGGCATGTGCACGTATCCCTGGGGGCACTTGCTGCAGCCATCATAATCCACACAGCTGTTCGCCTTGCAGTCTGCCGCTGTGGTGGTAGGCGAAGCGGGGGACATGTTGCATGGCAGGCACTTATTGGTCCACTTAAGGCGCGTGGAGGTCCACCTGCGATGCGCAAAGTGTTGGCATGCTTGTAATACCCCTTGAGTGCACCGCAGCGTATGTAGTGTGCAACCTCCGTTTGATGACAAGTTGCGCGCTGTATTAGTCAAGAACAACCCTCAACCCTCACCCATAAGGCCTTAACCCTATATTTGAAGGCCTATATCCCCGACCCAAAACCCTTTTAAGTTCAGCGCCCTAGCTGCCTGCACTCACTTGTAGTACCCCGGTTTGCAGGAAGTGCACCCAATGCCCTCTGGGCCAGTGCAGGTGGCACAGCCATCATTCTTCTGGTAGCCAGCAGGGAAGGCCAGGGCCCCGGAGTTGTCCGAGTAGAGGTCGCAGGGCGGGGGAGGACCGGGGCGGCTGCATGAATTGTAGGTGCCGGGTAAGGGGCACTGGCCATCGCAATCGGATTGCCATGGCGATTCCACGTCAACGGAGTCGTAGCCGGCCTGCAGCGGAAGGGGTAGGGTTATAGAGTGCAGGGTTAGAGTGTTAGTGTGTAGGGTTAGGATTTTAGGGTGTAGGGTGTCCGGAGTTGCAGCCGGCCTGCAGCGGAAGGGTTGGGGTGTAGGGTTTAGTGGTGTAGGGTTTGCTGAGCATTGTTGCTGTCGCCGCCACGGCTGTCATTCAAGCGCAAGGGTGATTTTATTGAGCACCTCTAACAGTCTTGCAAGCCTTGGTTGGCTTCCTATATGTGACTGTAAAATAATATCTCGGGCATGTGCTAGACACTGCGTGTGCTAGTGCCCACTACGCAAGAAAGAAAAGAAAAGAAAACGGACGCCAAAGGCGTAAATAATGCAGCATAGCAACTACGCATAGCCCCCAAGACAAGTCAATCCGGAAACCCAGCGCGTGAGGGGGAAAGTGTAGTGGTGGAGGGAGTGGTGGACGCGGGTGGAGCAACCGAGTGTCTGTACCAACAATACCAACCCATATTTACCCAGCTTTTGTAGACTTGACCAATGCAAACGACCTGCTCAATAACCTACACACCAACCAATAAACCTATAAGTAAGTCAATAAGTATTTGCTTTCCAGCTTTGAAGCCAGGTTAGCATGTCTGGGTATGCCTCACCCCAGTCCTAGAGCCAAGGCTT
>JAULBX010027639.1:0-35417 GCA_032358255.1 Heterotrichella gracilis
GCCTTGGCTCTAGGACTGGGGTGAGGCATACCCAGACATGCTAACCTGGCTTTGAAGCTGGAAAGCAAATACTTACTGACACATGTATACCATAGTGTGCCATCCGCCCCTCGGAGGGGAGCCCTGGGTTAAATCGATTGAATTACATCATAATTGCGGGCATGCATCGATATGACATGACGCCCACATGACCATCATAGTGCACAGACTTCGCCGAAGGGCCCTTAGGGCCGCCTTCAAAGCTTTGCAGGCGATCTTCAAGGCAAAATTGAAGTTGAAAGTCAATTGTCGATGCCAGTGATTCAGAAGCTAAATTCCATTGGCATTGAATCTGTTCGTGAAGCTGATATCACATTTTCAAGAATGTTTCAGGGAGCTCCACGTCAATCAGCCCCACCCCCTCCACCGCACACACACTCCAGCTGGTCCATGTCCAGGCGATTTAGCACCCCCTCCAAGTGAAACAGCAACAGCTCCCGTTCCATTCCAAATGGACAGTTTTGGACCAGTGGGTGCGTCGAAAAGGTCTAGGTCAAACAGTGATTTGGCGAGCACCAGGCAGCGCCCAGTGGGTGGCACCTCACTCACACCACCCGGGGCATGCAGCAAGCGGGATGCACATCCAACCACACCACACTCCCCCTTCCCACCAACGGGTGCATGCAACCGGTGGCACTGGGCCAGGCGAATCATCCCCTTCCTCACACCAGCGGGTGCGCCTCCAGGTCAAACAGTGAATTGCCAACCACCAGGCAGCACCTGATAGCCACCGACCCCATTTCCCGCACTCCACCCATAGCCATGCAGCAATTCGGGTGCGCATCAACCCCGGCCACACAGATCCCTTTTCCCGCCAGCGCCAGGCGACTCAGCCTGCGCCATACACCAGCGGGTGCGCCTCCAGGCCAAACAGCGAGTTGCCTTCCACCACCCTTGATGACCACCAGCGCCAACCTCCCTCACTCCACCCATGGCATGCAGCGATTGGGCTGCGCGCGCATGCGACCGCGCCACACACTGCCTCCTCCAGCCAGCAGGTGCAACCGCCAGGGTGCAACCACTGGGCGAGGCAAATCAGCCTGCGCCCTACACCAGCGGGTGCACCTCCAGGTCAAACAGCGAGTTGCCATCCACCAGGCAGCGCCTGATGGCCGCTGGCGCCCACCTCCCTTAATAGTTGTAGTCCACCCAAAAGAGCATGCAGCGATGGGGCTGCACATATGATTACGTGATTTCCACTTCAAAGGCCCCCCCTTCCCGCCAACTGGTGCATGCAACCAATGGGCCAGGCGAAGCAGCCTGCACCCTACGCCACCGGGTGTGCCTCCAGGTCAAACAGGGAGTTGCCGTCCACCAGGCAGCGCCTGATTGTGCCAACCTCCAGGGGGGCCACAGCCAAGTTCTTGGGAGGGGACAGGAACACCAGGGGGTCGATGTCTGGCGCGTCCCACTGGGTGCGCCCAATCATCTCACCGTCCTCGTTGTACCCGTCAACAAGCACGTCAACCTGGGGCAGGGGGTGTAAAACACATCAGAGAAAAAACACCAGACAAATATGAGATGTCTCACTCATTTCAAGCGCTTTGCGGCGTGCCGTTGTATGTGGCAGGAGCAGGAGTGGCAGGATCTGGCATGCATCCAGATCATAAGGATGGATTTGGCATGCATCCGTGGCATCACAGATCCTGGTCCGTGGATGGAGCAGTGTATCTGGCATGCATCCAGGTCATGTGGATGCAGCACTGTACACAATGTGCGCATGCATGCATGTCGGTGCCCCCTCACCTCCTTGCCTACCATCCCCCTTGCCCACCCCTCCCCTATACGCTGCTGCAGGGACACCATCTCATCACGACGAGCCTGGCGCACATCAGGGTCAACCTGCGAGGGGCGTGTGTGTGTGTGTGTGTCAGGGATGCAGGGACAGGGCCTTCAGGAAAGGAGGTGATGTGCAGCATTTTTGTATACTCCGCCACAATTTGATATGGCAGAGCCGGAGCCTTGTTTGGATACCTATGTTTGTTCAGTTTGCCACCCTGCACCAACCCCTTGCACCCCAGCCTCCACAAACCAGCCTCTCCACACCCCACATGCTCAAGCAGCCGGTGTTCACTCCCCCTCACTGTAGGAGAAAAACCCTACCAACACCCTATCAACGCCCTAGCCACACCCAGCCAGCGCGCAAACCTTCCGCCCCCCGGCAAAACCCACACCCCTGCATGGGCACCTCCGCAGCTTTAATATCACCCTAGCCAATCCCTGCCACTGCAGATGCGTGCCCCCCACCACCTACCTGCGTGGGCATCTCCGCAGCCGGCGTCCCCTCCTCCTCACTATACACAAAGCACCCCATGCGCTCAAAGCGGAAGGACTTGACAAAGGAGACTAGGTCCTTGTGAGCCGCGGCGTCCTCGCCTGCAGGTGGGGGGTGGGAAGCACATCAGGGGGTCATGCATAGGGTTTAGGGTACAGGGTTCAGGGTTAGAATCTAGGGTAATTCCATTATGTGGTGCTGTACAGCCGGGTGCATGCACCAGTGGCTGTACCCATCCCTGCGTGTACTCCACATCAAGGGATTTGTGCAAGCTTTGTTCTTGAATGGCGCTGGCCTGCGGAACTGTGCTGAAGGCGTTTTTTTTAGACAGATGGTACTTTGGTTTGTTGTTTTTATCCAGCACAGCCTCGGTGAAATGCTAAGCATGACCAGTGGATGGGACACTTGCATGTCAAGTTGCTTCCCTTTGGTGCTGGGGCTTCCTTTTGGGCCCATGGCATACATCTGTAACCTGTACGTAGTTAACGCAGTGTCAAAAGAGTACCTGCGCAGCACTTAATGTGCAGGAGTGCCTTTTGTAACCATGTGGTTTTCTTTTAATACCTGTCTTGATAAAAAAAAAATTAAAAAAATTACGTTCATGGTCTTTGATATTGTTTGTAGAAATTCCGCTATCTAATAATTTGAAAGATATTGGCTTTGTGTTTGCGAATGAAGAAGCCCACGGCACCCATCCCCTCACCTGGGAATCCCGAAATGAACGTGGTCCTGAGCGCCAGGTCCGGGATCCTCTCCCTGAGTGTGTTGAGCAGGCGCTCCGTGTGGTCCCTTGTGGGTCTGTTCATGGCCAGTAGCGTGAGGTTGTTGATGTGCTGCAGGGGGATGTCGATGTACTTGCACACCTGCAGGGGAAATGATTAGGGTTTAGGGTTTAGGGGAAGGGGGGTCTGTTCATGGCCAGCAGCGTGAGGTTGTTGATGTGCTGCAGGGGGATGTCGATGTACTTGCACACCTGCAGGGGAATTGTGTGGATGTGGTGCAGGGGATGTTCAGAATGTTCCCAATGCACTGTAGGGGGAGTATGGCGGGTAAGCCACCAGCATGCACGCATGCAATGCTTAGTCACGCATGTGGCTTGGCGCTGATGGCAGGTTCAAGCAGCTAACCATGCCCTGCCCCTCAAAACCTACCTTTGGGTTGTTAGCGATCTCGTCGATAAGCGCGTCGTTGAAGTAGGACGGGTACGCGTACAGGATGCGCATCCATCTCAGCCCCTCAAGCTTGCCCAGCTCGTGCATCAGCTGAGCAAGGTCCTTCCCGCCGCGCCGGTCCTGGCCGTACTGGTTGGTGTCCTGCACAGCCATTGACCCTTACTTAAACCCTAAACAAGGAGCCATTGAAATCCTAAAGAGGGATTCACACCCTGAACCCTAATAGGTCCTTCCCGTCGCGCACGGTCCTGGCCGTACTGGTTGGTGTCCTGCACAGCCAGTAACCCTTACTTAAGCCCTAAACAGGGAGCCATTGAATCCTAAAGAAGGGTTCACACCCTGAACCCTAGATAGGTCCTTCCTGTCGCGCCGGTCCTGGCCGTACTGGTTGGTGTCCTGCACATGCGGCGTTATCCCTCAGGGACGCGAACAGAAGCCATCAACTAGGAATGCAAGCTCCAAACCCTACACCCTTCACGGGCTAAACCACGCTGCTGGTCACCACAACCCTAGACACATGGCGCAAACCCTACACGTTGCTTACCTCTGCAATGAGGTTGAGCTCCACCACGCCGCTGGCCACTAGGCGCTCCGCCTCCTCAAGGATGGATGCCCACGGCTTGGAGCGGAACTTGCCCCTGGGAAGAAAGGGAAGGGGTGTGTGAGAAGGGGTGGCAGGGGACGTAGTGCACAAGGGAGGCAATGCTCTTAAGCGAATTCTCATTGCTAATTCCGCTTCTTCTTTTACCAACACGCCAGTTCAAGGGCATGCTGTGCAGATTAATGCGGGTTATACTGAAGGCTAGCAGTGTTGGGCAGGGCAGGGGCAAGGGGATGGGGGTGGGTTGTATGTTGGGATGACAGTGTTGGTACAGGCGTTTTCATGTAAAGGCATCACAACCAGTAGGACCGTGTACAGGGTTGCGGCACATGATGGAGGCTGGTATACTGATGAATGTAATGCACAACGATAAATTACAACAGGTTGGAACGGTGACCAGCAAAATAGTGGTCTGCCAGGAAATAGGGTTTTACCCAAGGAACAAAACCCTACTGGGCGGCCTGTCCGACGAAAACGTTCGATGGCTTAAAAGGTTGTTGACATCAGCTATTTTGCGGTCGTTGCGAAATTATAAACTCATTATCGTGTTAGCATGCACAACATGCATTGAGCGTTGTAAGCTTTCGCCTAGCGTTGGGTACATCGCAGTCCTGCCAACGGTTCACGACCGTCAAGTCAACGCAAGCCATTATAGCTTTCAAACGCACTGCACACCCAAAAGTAGGTCTTTGACTGACAAACGGGTACTTAAAGCAGCAGCCTCCTCGGTGGATTGCCTCTTAACAGTTTGAACGGTTTGAGTGGTGAACCCCGGGTGGGTTTATAGCAATTCGAGCAGTGTCCAAAGCAAAACTATTGCTGCCATTGGCAGCCTGCCCCTGGTGTTGGAGCACATCAGATGGGAGCGACACAGAGCACAGCTGCAGTGGAAGCGGGAGAGGAGGTGGTCGAGGAAGTGGGGGTGAGTGGAGTCGGGCAGTGTGGGATGTGGGGGTGGTGTGGTGGCCACCATGTCTTAGGATGGGAACAGTACGATGGGTCGAGGATAGACAACACCCAGCCTCGCCAGAAAACTATTGAAGGGCATAACAAGCCTAGTTGGCTGGTTTTTGACATGCATGCATATGGGCATGGGTATGTATATTCATATACCAATACGTGCAAGGCCAATGCCACCCTTGTCCGTTAGGCTTTCACCTGCAGCCCCAGCCACCTGTGCCACACTGCACTGTTTGGCCTGTCACCTAGTCGGTACAACTGCAACCACTGCAGCTATCACCTCTATCCCGCACTCCTGCCCCACATCTTGCCCTCTAATATTACCCACGGGACTGGCCACCACCGCCCACTGCTCTGTATAAACACCCAAAACCCTGTCAAAATGCCACACGAACCTGACTTCACCCACCAGAGCACCCCTCCCCCAACCCTTCTACCTTAAGAACTGAACCCACACTGAATGTCTCAATCCTCTGAGACGGGCCCACTACCACCTTATCCCCACCCCCTCCCCACCAGCCACCGTCACACTCGCAGCCTCGATTCCACATACATAACAGCCGTATCCCACATACATAACAGCCACAACCACTGCATACTGCCCTAACTGCACCCTATCACTTGCGCAATGGGCGCAGCACCCCACCCCCCACCATGTGAACCCCACCCTCCCTCCCACCGCAGGGCGCCCTCCCCACCACCAAGCTTTACAAGTTCATCCGTGCCACCAGCGGCGTAGGCAGCTGGGAGGTGGTTTCAGAGTCAGCCCACCCCAACCTGTACAACGCCAACGAGGACTCCAACAGCGAACCCCCAAGGTGAGGCGCACCCGGGGAACAAAGGGGAGCTCAAGCTTAAAACCTGGTGCATGATGCCCATCTGCATGGCAACAGGGTATCCCCACAAGTCTGTCCAAGTGTTGCTGGGCGCTTGCTTCCTACACCCCAGTGCACTTAAGGCCTATTGCATCCTAAACCCTAAACGACTGATAAAAACCCTTCCTCCTGCAGGTGGTTCCTGGAGATTGAGGAGGGCCCCGTGGACGCCGAGATCAGCGACAAATTCAGTTTCGAGGAGGGGTCGCAGCGGGTGACCTTTGTGGCGGAGGGCATCTGGGCGCTGCGCTTTGGCACCCGGGGCACCTACAAGGACTTTGAGGTGGCATACAACGGGTGCCTGTTTGAAAACACCTATGGGGTTGAGAACGACGAGGCCAACAGGAAGAAGGTGCGGTGGTGGGTTTTGGGAGTTTAGGTTTATGAGGAGTTGGGGAGTGGGGCGGCACTGGGCAATCACTGTATGCATTGATTTCTTGATCATTTAAACCTCTCTTGTGGTAGTACATTTGAGGCTGTGCGATTGCTGCATGCTCTCAACGGCTGATCAGTCTGGTTGCAGTATGTGGCTGCTGGGCAAAGTAGGAGCAGTGATGCAGCGTGCGGAATGATTGGCGTTCACACCCCCCTCCCCTCCCCAGGTGTTTGGCGCTGACAGCGTGCCCCTTGTGGGTGGAGAGACCGAGGCGTCCCAGCAGGCGTGGGCGGAGGACATGGATACAGAGGTGGGAAAACCCTGAACCCTAAACATGGACGGAGGACATTGGGCACAATAACCTCATCGAAACTCCGCAAAAGCTGTCCCCAGCTTACTTTATTCGCAAGATTATTCACAAAAAACATAAATGCTTGACATCACCTGTACTAGTGACGCTTCTTGAAATGTACCAATGCCAAGAAAATAAACCAGACAGCCTTTGGACCTGTACAGCACAAAGCACAGCATGCCACTCTATACTCCCCTACCCGTCACCCCCTGCCTTTCCTCCTCACTATCCCCACCTCCCCCTCCCCGCAGGACGTCCCCACGCCTGCTGAGCGCACCCCCCTGAAGAACACCCCCCTGTCGCACAAGGACAAGATCCACGGGGTGCGCATGGGTGCGGGGGACCGCTCCTACCTTGTACGCAACGGGCAGATCGACGTGCTGAAGAACGTGATGGGGGGCGTGAAGGACACGGGGCTGCACTTTGACATCACGCCGCAGAAGGGGGGCAGCTTCACGCCCAGCAAGGTAGGGTTGGGTCTTGTAGGTGCAGGATACTACATGATGGTGATCTGATATCATTTTTATTAACATTTGCATTGCGAGTTCCTGGATAGAGTTAAATACAAAGGAAATGGGATTGCAGATACCGGGTAGGTGATATGTAACGGAATCATGTAAACAAGCAAATTAAGAGGGGTAAGAAACTGTACATGTTTAGTGACTATCTTGTAACTAATGATGGTAATGACTACCTTTACTACCATACATTGCATAACTATTGAGACCACCCGTTTTTCCACTTTGCCAGGTTATGCTTATGAGCACGGAGCGCAAGATGAACATGCTCACCCCGGGGCGGGGCACCAGCCTGTTCCACGCAGACATCGAGACTGGCAAAATTGTGTCGGAGTGGGGCTTCCAGAAGGATGGGGTAGACATCCCCATGAAGGACATCATGAACGACACAAAGGACGCACAGGTGCGGCAGGGGTGGAGAAACCCTACTAGGGTGGCGTCAGCAGCATCAGTTCCCAATTAAACTCTTGATTTTCCTTATTTGTCACTAAGCCATTAGTAATGGGCAGCCCACGGCAACTCTGTGGACAGCATGCTATTCAATTTGTCAATTGTTTTAGATTGCCAATTTAAAAACATTACTATGCTTTTAACGTGTTTTTCTCACTGTCATGGACATAAACACATTATCATCACCAACACATTATGAGTTATGCCCCTTTCCCCTGCCCCCAGCTTGACGAGCGCTCCACCTTCCTTGGCCTGGACGCCAACCGCCTGGTCAAGTGGGACCTGCGCACAGCGGGGGGCATAGCCCAGGAGATGGCCTCCCCGGTGGTCAACTACGTGGGGGGCAAGGACTACGCGCGCAAGACCAACTTCAGCTGCATGGCCACGTCAGGTGGGGGGTGACGCTTAACCTTAAAACCCTAAACAGGTGGCGGGGGCAGGGGCAGGGCCAGGGCTCTGGGGAGGCACCAGGACATGCGCATAAAAGTTTCTAATGCGCCTAAAAGTTTCTAATGCGGTTTACTAATTTTATGGTCATTTATCTTCTAATAGTGTACTAAAAGCATGTATTGCATTCTTTGATGAAAGGGTGATGAAAGGGCATTATTTCCAGCGATTCTGGTGGCCAATGGAAGTGTTTTAAAGAAGATAGCTGTTAAAACATTCTGACTTTCCGTCAATCCCTTCGCAGGCGACGGCTACGTGGTCGTTGGCTCAGATGACGGCCAGGTTCGTCTGTACAGCGACAAGTCGCTCAACCGCGCCTCCACCGCCATCCCCGGCTTAGGCGCCCCCATCAGCGGTGTGGATGTGACCTATGACGGCAAGTGGGTGGCGGCGACCACCGCCAACTACATCATGATTATGAAGACGGCGTTTAGGTGGGTGGGAAACCCTAAACCCTAAGGTGGCTGCATTGCTGCCTGGCATGTGATGTGGTTTGTGGCGGGAATGGGAGGCAGCAACGACAGCCAACTAGACATTGATCATAAAGATGACGTTCAGGTGCGTGAAAAAAAATTAAATACGTTCTGGGCGAGAGGGGGCCAAAGGTTGGTGTAGCAAACAGCCATGCTTCTTTTGTACCTCAAGCACGCACACCTAGCCCACCCACCTTGCAGGGACAAGGCCGGCAAGGAGAGCAACGGGTTCAAGTCCCGCATGGGCTCAGGCGCACCCGCACCCAGGCTGCTGCGGCTCAAGCCAGAGGACATTGAGCTCACGGTGAGCTCAAAAAGCCTAAAACCCTTGCCCTTAAACCCTACACTCTGAACGTCCCCCAGGCTGCTGCGGCTGGAACCAGTGCATACCTTGGTCTTGACCTCGATGTTGCCCCGCATGAATAACGACGTGTGCATGTAAGATGCCTTAGCAGGCTGCCAGATCAAGTGCATCCCTACCGCCTAAACCCTATCCCCCCTTTTGGTAACCCTAACCCCCTCCGCCACCCCCCTCCCTCGCAGGCCCGCGCCCCCCTTGAGAAGGGCAAGTTCACCTGGGTCACGCAGCGCGGCAGGGAGGAGCGGTGGGTGGTGGCCAGCTGCGGAAACTACACGGTGCTGTGGAACTTCAGGTGGGTGACATGGGCAGGGGCGCTGGACACGCATGGGTTTGGTGGGAAAGTCCAGATTATGGCAAGACTTTCATACAATGTAGTCAGTTGTTAGGCATGAATACCCATACAGCTGTATTAAGTTTGTGCAGGTTTCCTTGTGCAACTGGACCACAGCTATATACATAAATGGCATTGATCGCAAGAAATATTGGTTTGTTTATAGTCAGTGCGCATGCCGCATGAAAGACTGGCAATAATTAATGAAACAAGTCCATTTCGTCCCCACTTGCAGGCAGGTCAAGCTTGCGCGCGCCGACGTGACCTCCTACGGCGGCCTCACCACCTGCACCACCTACCACCTCATCCCCAAGAGCGAGCACGTGGTGGACAGTGTGTTCACGCACGACAACTATGCAACGCCCACCAGGGGCACCAGCGAGGCGGCCATGGTGGTGGTCACAGACAGGTGCGTGTACATGCTTTGCCAAATCTAATGTAAAACCAACGGAGTTCTGCATGTGCGACTTGCTCTGTTTTTGAGTTCTGTCGGTCTGTGATGTTCTGCATTTCCACCCCCTGCTTGTCAGTTTAATTTAGGCACTGTTCTCATTGCACGTTCTGTCCTGCAGGCATGTGTACAGCCTGGCAGGGGAGGAAGGGGATGACTACGACGGGGAGGACTGAGGCAAATGCAGGGGTGGGGGTGGGGTTGGGGTTGGGGGTCGGGGAGCAGACACAGCAGCGGGACTGGGGTTTGACCTTGGTTTTGTTTGCAAACAATACGCCACTTGGCAGGGGGCGCCACTTGGCAGCGGGAGCAGTGTGGCTGCCATGGCATGCATGTTTGTGGAACTGACAGGGTTCAGGTACGTGGTTGACATGCCACATTGTGTACATGCTGGTGGGGGAGAAAGGGAAGACTGCAATGGGGGGGAGGGGAAGGGGGGGCGGGCCAGACACAGCAGTGACGTCGGGTTGACAGCGGGTTCGGGTGCAAGAAATTACCACACCGTGTATTGTGACTGTTATTCAAACTGTTCACCCTTGAGCGGGTATGGTTGAAAGTGCCTAACCACAGCCTTGCGATGGTCGATACCACGCTGCTGTTAATGGTTTTGATTTTCTGTAACGCACACCTGTTAATTTTAATTCCTGTGGCCAGGGTTAGGAGTAAATTAAAAACAATCCTGAAATCTTCACCATTGGCGCCATATTCATACTCAGTCTGTCAGATTTCAGTGAAGGATTGTGCAGACTGTGCATCATGCGTGATTGCAGCCTGTTGGCTATGGTAACCACACGAGTGCCTGGTCATGCAGCACCCACCTGAAGGAGGGGATTGCGCAGAACGTGCATGCGTGGTTGCACCCCTCAGCCACGCGCAGGTAGGCGGTGTGGCGCGGCGTCAGGCGGTGACGGTCCCACTCGGGGCGGAAGGCAACCGTGGCGCTGCCCACCTGTGGGGAGGAAAATGCCCGGCAATGATTGGACCAGGTCACACTGTGGTGGGCAACGTCATACCCTGGCCCAAAGATACTACAGTATGCAAACAGTTCACATCATGAAGATGTGCATAGAATATATGACATTGCCTGACAATTATGTATGGATAAGAAATTCGAATGACTCATTTGATGCTCATCGCTTGGTCCAGGACCAGGACTGTATGTTCCCGTTGACGCTGTAGAAACTGCATTAATTACTGCAGCAAGCAAGTGAAGCAAGCAACCAAACTCAGCCGGCTGCAATCGCCATTAAATTTGAAAAAAAATAAAACCGGGGTGCAACGTGCAGGTTGCTCATCAGTGATGCAGCAGTGCCAAATTAATCAGAATTGTAAATGCCGGGCAGAGGGTCCAGTGCACAAGCCAATGCCACCCCACCCGCCCCTCCCGCCTGCATGACTAACCTGCACCCTGCTCCTCGCCGCATATGCATCTGGATCCACCTGTGCGTCAATCCCCAGGGACTGGCGCAGCGCTGAAGGCAGGCCCCCATATGACTCGAAGCCAATCACCAGGTCGACCTCCGGTAGCTGAGCTGTGGGGTGGGGAGGGGAGGGGTGTTGGTGAGAATTGGCGCATCTCTACCCAGGATATGGTGGCACCCACCCATCCACATGCAATGAATCCCTCCCGCCTGGCCCATGCATGGTGCAACATGTGCACTGTGCAGCTTGGACCACCATACATATGGTGCGCCGCCGGGTGGCATGCACACACGCGATGCCCTATCAGTGCAGGGCCAGATGGCGATGCAAGAAATTCTTCAGCAGGTGACAGTGTGTGCAAGGCAGCCTGTAGCCACCATCCATATCACACACACCACCACCACCACCACCACCACCACCATCACAAACAGCAGCACCACCACCACCACCCGTCTGCCAGCTCCTTGCTGTACCTCTGCTATTCAGGGTTTAAAGTTTAGGGTTTAGAGTTTAGGGCTTAGGGTTCACCTGCCAGCTCCTCGCTGTACCTCTGCTGTTTAGGGTTTAGGATCAAGGGTTCAGGGTTTAAAAGTTAGGGTTTACCTGCCAGCTCCTCGCTGTACCTCTGTGCCAGGCAGCCTGTGACCACCACCCGCTTCACAGACCCACCCTCGCCCTTCATCTGGGCAGCCTCCATGATGGCCTGGGGGGTGGGGATTGGGAATGGGCAATGAATGGGCTGGGAATGGATGGGGACATGCAGGCGAGAACTTGGGTTGGTCTCAGCGTTGTTCTGTCCAGGGGTGTTCAAGGTGTGTGTACTGCAGGGGTCCATGGCGATTAAAAGCATGATTGTGGCCGACCGCTGGATTGCAAATTGGAGTTCCGGGGCTGGACCCTCTTTGTCCCCTTATGCTCTTTGTGGTGTAAGGGTGCGGGTTCTACACAATCCCGGCCATACCCCATCCACGGCCTTCCACCCTCCCACCGCCACGACTCGCCCCCCCCACACCCACCTCCAGCGATTCCTCCTTTGCATCCTCCACAAAGCCGCATGTGTTTACCACAATGGCATCTGCCTCCTCGTATTCCTCCGTGATCTCAAACCCCTGGCGGTACAGGTCGCCCAGCAGGACCTCGCCTGGGTAAGGGGAAAAGATATAGGATTTGGAATTTAACGTTTAGTGCAAAGGCAAGGGGTGAGGGCAGGGGGGTACGTTTAGGAAAGGTGTTTGCGCATGGGGCGTGGGAAGCTTGGGGTGTGTGTGTGCGGTGTGCGCTTGTGTGCCAATGCGTGGGCAGCGAGGGTTTGGTTCCCTTGCATGGACCCTGTATGCATGGGCATGTGCAGGGGCAGGTATGGCAGTGGCCAGGCAAAGTGATATGCATCCATGCAAGGGCAGGCGTGTGCGACGAGGGAGCGGGTCACGTTCTTGGTGTATATGCAAGCACTGGCATGACACGGCAGCACCTGTTGCAGCACGAGTGGCATGCCTCCCCAACGGCCCTTCAACCTAAGTTATTGTAAGTCAGCACAGCTCCCACCCACACCCAACCCCAGCGTACGCACCATCCACTGTGTTTTTTGGGCACCCCAGGGACACCATGGCCACCTTGCCCACGGAGCCAGGGGGGGCGGTGGGGGAGCCAGAGGCGGTCTTGGTGGCGGTGGTGCGGGTGGAGGGGGGTGGGCGAGGGGTGGCGCGGTGGGGCGCTGGGGCGCTGCGCACCAGTGGGGTGCGGTGGGCGCGCATGCTGGCTGTTGTTGGGCTGCTGGGGGCTGTGTTCTTGTGGTGGGGTGGGTGGGCTGTGTGGGGTGTTTTCTGGGCTGGCCTAGGTCTATTAGGTACTACAGTGGCGACTGATGGTACTGTCACGAGCAACTTAAAAGCTGCCTGAGCTAGGCTATTGTATGGTGTTCCTTCAAGTGCAACCGCTAGCGGTATGCTTGTGAGGGCTCAAATATGAACTTCGTTGGGTTGGTGCGTGTGGTGGGCTTGCTATGCGTCACGACAGCAGCGTACAACAGGTGAGCAAACAAGTATATGTATTGCTCTAAGGGGTTCCCCGATGCGTGTATCCTGAGGCAAACTAAGCAAGTTTTGTGTGGAAACCACACTGTGTTGGGTGTGCAGGCAGGTGCTATTCGAAACCGAACCACTGTACAGATGCTGCTGCAGTACTTGGTGCGCTGCGGCTAACCCACTGGCAAGCGAAAGCTACTCCCTTCAACCGTTAAGATAGGGTTACAGCACACAGCTCTCGGGGTTGTGGGTGTTTAAAGCAGCAAGGTTTGGCGGGTGGTGGCGGCAGTGTGGTGAGGCCTCAGCAGGCACAGTGGCCCGGCCACGTGGCGTCGTTTCACGACAGCCACACATGTTTCCATCTAGACTGCGCTTCTACCAACCCTATGCCAACACGCAATACCCTTGAAATTGCCGTATGATTTGGAGAAGATCGTATTCTTTTGTGTTTGTGTACGTATTGGTGTGACCGGAAAGTGCGTATTACCTGTAGGGTACCGCCCCCCATGCATATACACCCACCACACACCACCCAGGGCACCGCACCCTCAACAACCAGGCGACACAACCCATCCAGCGGTCTTCAGCTACCTCGAAGTAGTAAGAGGGATAATCTAAACGGGCATAGAGCGACACAAGCAACGGTATTGGGGCCTGGGCAGAGCTGTTTGGTGTGCATGCAACCCTACACAATGCAGCGCACGCCGCAACTAGGGCACCGCCTGGGCGGCGGCGTGAGGGTCCCAGCAACGGCTGGCGGCGGTGTGAGGGCGGCCAGGGGGGGTGTGGTGCGCGTGGTTGGGCGCGCTGCAGGGGGTAGCAGCACCACCACCCCCCCACTCCCCCTGGGGAGGTCACCCGCCCCTGACGCAGCGCAGTTTGCCAAGCGGGCAGCAGACTTCCAGGCACTCCTGCAGGTGCGGGTGCTTGAGGCGTGCATGCTACCCTTGACGCCGGCACCGCACTGCACCACTCACTTACCCACAGCGCCCGAGGCAACCACCACAAATAGGGAGCACCACCCAGCCTATTCCCACTCTACCATGCGCCCAGCCGTAGCCATAGACAACACCAGGCATGGGGAATGCACCAACCCTGTAATACGGACTAACGGTTGACCCCTTCCCTCCCCTGTACCCCCCTACCCTCCTGTAACCTCCTGTAACCCAGCCTCGCAATCCCTCTCAGCTTCTCCTGTGGGCCTTGGCAATACCCTCACTAAGGGTCTGCGCCCCGTGGCGATCCCTGTACCCTCTACCTCCTACCCTCCTATTACCCTCCTACTCGCCCCAGCCCTGTAATACCTCCCCTCTCCACACACCCCGCAGGAGAGCTTCCAGATTGCAGTGTCCAGTGGGCCACGTGGCGCACGCAGAGCAGCCCAGGCCGCCCAGGCGGTGGCGGCGGTGGGGGCAGACTACCTGAGGGAGGCGCGCAGCGGTGCGTGTAGGGTCTAGGGTTTAAGGGTAGAGGGGATTTGAGCGGACTGCCTGGTGGAGGCGCGCAGGGGTGAGGGGGTTGAGGTCTAGAAATTGGGGTCAAGGGTTTGGGGTGCCTGATCCAGGCGCGCAGCAGTATGGGCTCTCTGCTCTGGCAACCACATGGTAGGGGTAAGCTCGATCTGGAACAACCGTTGTACCATGCCTGTGCACAACAACCAGCGTGCCATTCCCCCATCACTACCTTCCCCAATTTTCCCACCCCTGCCCCGCAACACTCCCCTCCTGCCTGCCGCGCTCACCCCCCACCCCTCACCCACACAGGCACCCCACCACCACCACCCGTCATCCTGCGCCGCCTGTTTGAGCGCCTGGGTGCCACCTACATCAAGCTGGGCCAGTTTGTTGCATCGTCACCCACGCTTTTCCCAGCGGATTACGTGCTGGAGTTTCAAAAGTGCCTAGACAGGTGGGTGCAGGGTGTACAGTTCACAGGTGGTGTGCATACTTGATGCGCTGCACGCCTGCAGTTTTTCAGGACATGGCGTGATATGTATGCCCATTTGACACCGCAATTCACATGCATCCCATGCATTTTTTCCACCCATCTGCTTTCATCCAACGCCCATTCCAACTCAACACATCCTTTCACCTAACTCACATTCCTGGGAGTCAATACTTCATATCGTATTATTAAATGTGCCTTGCCTTTGTGCTGCACTGTGAATTTACTTCCACCCTGCCCTACTGTCCTGCCCTGAAGTTCATACTCAAGCCTTTCATTTTCCTGTGTTAATAACTCAATTTCCCCCTTTCTCCCCCCTTGCAGCACCGAGCCTGTCCCCTGGGAGACCATCCGCCGCACCCTCCAGTCCGAGATGACCGCCCCCCTCGACTCCATTTTCTCCTACATTGATCCCACCCCCCTGGCTAGCGCATCCATCGCCCAGGTGCACGCGGCTGTGCTCAGGGGGAGTAACAAGGAGGTGGTGGTCAAGGTGTTGAAGCCAGGTGAGGGCTGGGATAAGGGGGCGGGAGAGGTGGCTCCGTTGGGTGGGGAGGGGTGTCAGGTGGGAGGACGAAGGGGTGACCATTGGAGCCTGTAAGGCATGCTAAGTCACCATGACCGCTGCCAAAAGATGTCCGGAACCATCCCCTCACTCCCTCGTGTAAGCAATATTCCTCCTCACCCCAAGGCATGCTCACCTGGCTCAATGCTGGGATGCAGTTTCTACTTGCTTGTACTTACCCCCTCGTGTTATATATACGGCCATGGAGGTGGCCGTGGAGGTGTGACGGCCACCTCCATCACCACCATCAACCCCCACCCCAGGCGTTGAGGATGTGCTCATTTCCGACCTCAACTTCCTCCTCCTCTCCGCGAAATTCCTGGAATTCCTGGCCCCCGACCTGGCCCGCACATCCCTGGCTGCGGTGGTGGGCGACATCCGGGGATCCATGCTGGAGGAGGTGGATTTTGAGGAAGAGGCGCGGCACCTAGCGCAGTTTGATGCGTATCTGGATGTGAGTGGGGCGCGCGCGGTGGCCACCTGCCCATATGTATACAGGCAGCTCAGCACAAAAAGGTGCGAGTTAGTGGTGGCTGTGGAGGTGCCCTACACGTGCAATATCCTAATATCCTAAGCATTCTAAACAGAAATTGTACTGGATTTTCCGGCTGTATTTTCCATGTTTTTTGTAAATGACAGCGTATAAAATGTTTGACGCGTATTTGGATGTAAGTGGGGCGCGCGCGGTGGCCACCTGCCCCTATGTCTACGGGCAGTTCAGCACAAAAAGGTGGATTTGGTGGGTATGGTGTTGTGTGTGGTGTGTGGTGTGGTGAGGTGGGGGGATGGATTGGCCCCTGTTGTATCTCAAGTACCCGAAAGTAGTTTAGAATTCCTTTTGAGGAAATTCAAAGCCAATAAGTGTACTGTTGGTATCCTGCAGCAATCACAAGAGTCAGGGGACCAGATGTGATCAATCGGCCCTCATTATACTGAGCCCATGAAACCCAGAACCCTGGCCCTGTCAAATGTTGAACCTTAAGCTAAATTCCCCTGTCCTTCCTAGGGTTCTGGTACTCGAGCGCCTGCGCGGTGCGGCCCTCACAGACCTTGCAGCAATCACGCGGGTCACGTCAGCAGACCCCGAGGCGGTGTTGATAGCTGCGCTCAACACATGGTTCGGGTCGCTCATCGGCTGCGAGACATTTCACGCGGACGTGCACGCAGGTGCGGAGGGTGGGGAGGGGGAGGGAGACGGGCTAGCGCAGCATTGGGGGAGATAGTGCAGCAGTTGTTATGTTGGTGATGGCACAATGTTGCCATTCGTTGTGTGTACTGCGGCGCATGGAGGGTCCATGCTTGCGGTCGTCCATGCATCCCACATCTTCAACGCTGGATGTCTGCATGGTCTTAAACCCCTGCACCTTGAATCCCTCACCTTGAAAGTTCAACACCCTGTCACCATGACAATGCGCCTTTTTTGGCCCAGGCAACCCTAAAACCATTCAAACTCCAAATGTTCGACCTAAACCCTACCACTTTTTCCTCCCAGGCAACCTGCTGGTGCTGCCCGATGGGCGGGTGGGCTTCATCGACTTTGGCATTGTTGGCCGCATCTCACCGTCCACGTGGCGGGGCCTGGAGGCGCTCCTTGCCGCCACGTCAGCGGGTGACTATGACACCATGGCACGCGCGCTGCTGACAATAGGCGCCACGGATGAGGACGTGGATGTGCAGGTAGGTCTGTGGTATGTGCTGATCAAGCATGTGCACCGGCAACCCAACCCTAAACTTTAAATGCTTCTGTCCATGCCATTTGCGACCTTAGCTCCTCCCTTAGGGCTAGCTCTAAACCCTTATAGCTAATTCCAAACCGGAAACCACGCCCTGTGCAGGCATTTTCCCGTGATCTGGAGCTCCTGTTTGTGGGCCTGGATTCTATCGACACCCAGATGGTGGTGGCAGCAGGGGAGGGGGGTATGGGGGCGGCCGGACTGTCTGCATCGCTGCTGGTGGATGACGCGCAGGTGGGTGGGGGGTGATGGGTGGGTGGGTGGGGACCGGGGGTTGTTGGCGTTGCTGCTTGTTGTTGATGTGCAGGTGGTTGGTTGGTCGGCATGGGCACAGGTAGTTTAGACTTAGGCATCCTCCCAGCAGCCAATGGAGTGCACATGCACTGTCTAGGGGTGAGCGTTGGCACAGGCCAGGGGTATATATATTGGCATGCCTGGTGGTTGCAGCACTGATGACCTATGCCGATGTAGACCCTGCCTCTCTCCCCGCAGCACCTTTGCTTCAGCCTTGCCTTTGCATTTTTGATCCCCCTGCCCCAGGTGAACCGCCTGCTGCTTGACCTGGTGCGTGTGGGTGAGACGCATGGGGTGCGCTTCCCTCGTGAGTTTGGCCTGCTGGTCAAGCAAATGCTGTACTTTGACAGGTGAGCGGGCACCCTGCACCAGTTAGGGTTCCAAGGTTAGGGTTTACGGTTTGGGTTTAGGGTTTGGCCTGCTGGCCATGACGATAACTACCAGTGGGAAAATAGGTCACAAACGGTCAAAAGTGGCCTTGAACGGCGGACCTGGAAAAAAGGCACATCGGACGACAAAACCACGACCGTTAAGCACCAAACACGTTTCGGAATACTTATTGGGCACTAAAGGTTCTTTTTTACAACGTTTGTGAAGAATACAGCCGTCGCGTACGGTTTCGCTGTTACGCATGACATATGCATGCACCTCGCGAACGCTGAACCGGTCGTCGACAAGGCAGGAAACCCGGGGAAAAGCAGTCTGGGGAACGAACGAGTTATTTCGCAAAGTTTAAACGTTTGCCAACCGTCCCTGGGTCCAGTTCCACAGCGAAACGGTGATAGGGAGTAGAATGGACCAACAAACTGCCTGGCGGCCGGCGGCTTTCAAATTACAGCGAAGGCGGGATATTCGGCGGGACCCTCCCTAGTTCCTGTCTTGCAAGCAAATGTTGTACTGGGTGAGGGGACATTCTGCACCATACGCATACGGCTTTGAACCTATCCTACAGGGTTCTAGTACCCATGGGGCATTGCGTCAACTGGCCAAAGCTCTGCAGGCAAACTGTGGCCCCTGTATCTCCTCCCCTCTTTCATAACATGCCACCTCCCTTTTCCCCTTTGCAGGTACATCCGCATCCTTGCCCCTGAGCTGCAGGTGCTGCAGGATGATCGACTCAACCTCAAGGGGGGCGGTGGGGGCGTGGCGTACGCGTGAGGGAGAGGCATGGCGTACGCATGAGGGAGAGTCATGGCGTATTCGTCAGGGGGATTATAATAGTCCCCATGTACTCGTGAGGAGGGGCCTTTATTTGACCTGAAGAGAGGGGTTTGGGGTGGGAGGGGTGGGCTTGGGGGGAGTGATGAGGATGGGAGGGGAAAAGGCTTGGTGCAGTGAGGAGGGAGGCGGGAGGGGAGATGAGTGTAGACTGCCTGCTAGTAGCATGCACTGGGTGTGCAGCTGGGGGTGCCCTTTAGCTCAACCTTGAAGGGTGGCGTCCGGGGGATTGGTCCCTGGGTTTGTTCCCGGATATTGGCTGCCATAGGATTGGGTTGGGAATTGTTCAGAGCACTTTTTTTTGTATTGGTTATCCCCGGGATTTTGTGCCATTGACGGGGATAGGGCGCCAACATATTCGAATTTCGAATGGTCAGACGCTTATATTACGTCCGACACAAAGTTGGGTGCAACCACCTCTTCTGCCAAAGCTTGCTCCTTGCCTTGCTCCCAAGTCGCTCACACTACTCCGAAACACTGCCATCGCCGCCTCCAACACACCGTACAGCCTAACTCGTCAACTTTCGTCACCGGCACTGAACCATCAAGACTTGGATCACAAGCTATTCAAAATATCGCCAGCGTCTTTGAGCATCTTCTCTCAGTTGCAACAAAATAAGGCTGCAGTGTACCGCGAGGTAGGTTCGTGACAGCTGACACCAGCTACGAATCGATGCCGATGTAGTTCTCGGCCCACACCCGAACAGCCACAACGGTTGCATCTACCCCGTTCCCCTTCGGGAGCACACCCTCGTTTGAAAGTATTTGCAAGGTGCTTCATCTGGCGCAAGATAAGACGTGGCGTAGGACCTGTGACATAGACAGCGTGCGTTAGACCAGCGTTTTGAATACCAGCGGGTCGTGGGTGGTGCATGCTGTGCTGTGTACGACAGATAGCTACTCCTGGCGAGAGGTTGCCTTGCTTGCACTACTAGCGAAGAAAGGAAACGGCGATGTATCGTTGTTGGGTGCTTGTTCTTCGAGAACGTGCACATCTCGGACGGGCCCGTATTGGAAGTCATGTTTGAACCTCGGGTGGCATCCCCACCAAACCGCTCAAAACGCCCACACGGCTTGCTTCACTTGGCACCCACTTTCGGCGTACAGCTTTTGAACACCTACGTCCGTGCGAATTCCTGGTCCTTCCTCCTTTGTAGCGATCCCTACAGGCACCTCCGCATCGTCCATTTCCCAGTGCCCGCGTTTCATCAGACCCCTGTATGTCCTAGAGCTGCTTCACCAGTAGTAAACTAATTACCAACCTTGCACGGTGAAACAATCACCAATATTGGGCTTGCGATACTCCTGCTGTACCAATCACCTTCACCACCCAGTCACACCTGCACCACCACCTGTGTACCCACCACCAGCACCCGCCCCCCACCCCTCCCCCCGGCACAGGTGAAACCACACACGATGGCTGTCACTCAGGGAGCGGTATCACAGATGCTGCTGGGCGAAAACACCGACCCAGTGGCCCTCAAGGTACCCTAAACCCCCCTCGCATACCCATCGGCAAGCTCTCCCCTAGGCTGGCATTACCACACCCTATTGTGCCCATTATGTTGCCTTTGTGCCTGGTAGCCAGCGGTGTGGTCTCCATGTGTGTTTTGGCTGTGTCCTTGACATGCACGTCTAGCAGTGTATCCACAACCCCGTTGTCACATGCCCTCCTCCCGTGACGCTCAAACCACCTGTCACCAACTGCTTGTGCTCAATCTGTTGACCTGGCTCCTGCCAGCGGGTGTCTTGTGGCAGTGTATGTCCTGGTATTCCTAGGTGTATATGCTGGTTGGCGGACCTGACCAGGTGCACTTGATGATTGTCGCTCCATCCATAGGAAGATATCGATCTCCCTCACTCTCCCAAACCCAAACCCAAACCCTCCACCCCCAGGGGATTGTGCACGCCTCGCTCTACCGCCCCCCTTTTTGTCCCTCATTAATCCCTGCCACCCTTGCCCGCCGCGCACCCCCCCCCCCCCTTTCCCCTCCATCCCATACCCCTGCAGGTTGTCAAGATGGATACCACCCTAAACCCTAAACCCTAAACCCCGCCACCCAACCCTGCAGGTCAACAAGCTTGAGCCCAGCCAGGGTGGGACAACACCCAAACCCTAAACCCTTGACTCAAACCTTAGACCCCATTACCCACCCCTGCAGATTGTCAAGCTTGAACCCAGCCAGGGTGGACGCGTGAAGGGCCTGTTATCCGACAACAGCCAGACCCTCAACGCCCTGTTCACCAGCCAGACCAAGGAGTCCATGGTGGGGGTGGCCAAGGGGGACGTCATACGCGTGGTGGACTGGGTGTGCAACGAGGTGGGTGACGGGGTTGGTGGAGGCCGCCACACCTTGGAATGGTGCATGGTATGGTGTCACCACACAGGCAAAATACCACACGCAGTTTGTGGTTATCACGTGCGCTTTGTCAGTGTTGCCGGGTGAGCAGTCAGTCATGGCAGGGCTTGCGCCAACAATCCTGACTTGGCAGGCGTTGTGGCATTTCTGGGTATGAAATGCTTACAACTTCCTAGTTACCTGGGTCACCAAACTTCGCGTTTGTGTTTGAATGTGTGCACACATCCCCAGCACTACACCACACCACTCCGCCTTCAAGTGGGGGTGTGCAGGCTTGCTGCTCAGTTGGTGGCACTGCGGGACCTCGAAACTACTGCGTGGTGTCCCTACAGACAGTACCCGGACAAGCCTTGGCTCTGGACTGGAATGAGGCGTGCCCACGCCTGGTAATGTGGGTGAAATGCACTTGCTTGCTTACATCTTCCTCCACCTTTCTGCAGGTGAACGGGCACAAGGTGTGCATGGTGTCTGGGGTGGAGCGGATGGCAGGGGGTGCGCAAGGGGCGGTGGTGGTGAAGAAGGAGGAGGGGGGGGAGGAAGCGCCGGCGGTGGTTGTGAAGCAGGAGCAGGTGACAGCCATGCAGGTGGGGAGGAGGACTGGTGGCAACTCAGTAAATCCTAAACCCTGAGTGGTGGCCATTTAGAAAATTCCAAGATTTTGTGCTTCTCATGTCCTAGGGTTTAGGGTTTGTTCATCAGGAGCCGATCGCACGGGGTTGCCATAAATATATACGTACGTGAAGCAGGATCAGGGAGGAGGGTGTGACGGCCATGCAGGTAGGGAGGAGTAGGGTGGCCGTGGCATGTACACGTGCGCCTGGTTGAGGAGTGGGTGCAATCTAAAAAATGGCTGAAAAGTAAATATGCTGGAGAGTTTAAAGGTTTGTGCATTAAAGTGGATCTGGGGGGTTTGCCGATATTATTATCTCAGACAGTATGGATTATTTGTGAGTATTCTCCAGAGGTAGTGACCCACCTTTGAGTGCCGAGTGTCGGTTTCAAATAAGGCATTGTGGACCCACGCCTCCTTACTAAGGAGTCCTTCCCCAGCAACCCCCACTCACCCCCACACCCTCCCCCACACACAGACTGACACCCCCACCGCGGTCAAGTCCAGCGGCACCCCTCTGGCAGTCAAGAAGGAGCCAACCAGCGGCTTCAAGACACCGGGAGCTGGGTCCATGGCATCAAACCAGTGCGCACCCTCCCCTTTTTTCCCCTCCCTCCCCTCACAAATCCTGTGCTTGCGGCACGCATGGCCACCTACATGTAGCTCCTATGTCCCCACCACGCACCCAACCCAGACATATACAGAGCCTGTGATTGCGCCTGCACACACCCTCTAAAGGACGCCCAGGTTAGGGGTTAGGGTTGAGGATTCCCACCACCCAACCCTAAACCCTTTACCCTCCCCATCCCACACGCCCACACACCTTGCACCGTCATGTCTATCCACACGCCATTCATTCACACACGCAAATCCTTGCCACCCTTTCCACCCACAAGCACCACGCCACCCCGCCTCCTCTCAACCCCCACCCCCCACCCCCTCCAGGTCAAGCACCACCGGCCTCCAGGCCCCCGCCCCCTCCCCCCCCTCGGTGCGCAAGCCCGCGCAACCCGTAGCCGCCCTCAACCCCTACGCGGCGTCGTGGACCATTTGCTGCCGGGTCGCCTCCAAGAGCAGCCTGTTCACCTCCACTGACAAGGGGTCGGGCCAGCCAATCAACAGGTTCAATGTGGAGCTGGTGGACGAGGAGGTGAGGGTTTTGGCATTTCAATGTTTTAGGTTCAGGGTTTAAAGTGTAGGGTTTAGGGTTGTCCATTGGACCATTTGTTGCCGGGTGACTTTCAAGAGCAGCCTGTTCATCTCCGCTGACAAGGGGTCGGGCCAGCCCATCAACAGGTTCAATGTGGAGCTGGTGCACGAGGAGGTGGGGATTGCAGGGTTTGGGGACTTGAGATCTGCTGTTAAGAGTTCAGAGTCTGGAGTGAAGGCTGCAAGAGTGTGCGATTTAGGGTTGGCCATTCAAGGAATTTGGATGAGAATTGAGCTTAGAGATCAGAGTGTAGGTGGATGATCTGCTAACCCTGCCCCCCAGAGCCCTGCTCCCCAAGGCACCCCCATCGAGGCCAGTGCTTGGCCAGCACCGCAGACACGCACTACTCAACAAACCCTAAACCTCAGTGGCTAGGACCGTCCATGAACCTCTACAGCTGATACCCACTGTAACTCTGGTCCCCTCCCGCAGGGCACCCCCATCGAGGCCACCTTCTGGCGCGGCGCAGCAGACAAGCACTACTCCAGCCTGGAGGAAGGGGGGGTGTATTATTTCAGCAAGGGGAAGGTCAAGCTGGCCAACAGGAACTTCTCAACCGTCAGGAACGACTACAACATCACCTTTGACGACAACACGGGGTGAGGGGGAAACCCTAGGAAAAACCTAGCAAAACCCTAGCAAAACCCACAACGTTTTGGTCATACAGCTTCACTCAACTCTGAGGAACACACGACTACAACATCACCTTTGCGACAACACAGGCTGGGGAGCAAACCCTAGCAAAACCCTCATTGGGATCTAGGGATAAGGGTTGCACACCCACAAGCCTTCACTAAAATCCCTCCTCCGCCCCCACAGGACCGAGATCTCCCCCGCCCCAGTCTCCCCCGCCACCGCCAAGATGCAGGCCCGCCTGGACCCAGTGCCGATCGCCAACCTTTCCTCCTTCATCGGCAAGAAGATGAACGTCGACCTCCTATGCATGGTCACCGCGGTTTCACCCCTGGCCCAGATCAAGCGCAAAGTGGACAACACTGAGGTGGTGAAGAGGGAGCTCACCGTCACCGACCAGAGGTGTGTGTAAATTATGTCATAACATATCATGGAAATGAAAAATAGGAATAATCTGTGTTATCTTCTACTATTCTTCGTTTTGTTACTGATATGTATTTACAACAAGGCTGGGATATTTTGTACAACTACAATTATTACACCGACTCAAGCTTACATTCTTTTCTGTTTATTTACATTTATTTATTCCCCGCAGCTTGAAGAGTGTGCAGCTGACCGTGTGGGGCCGCGCGGCTGAGGAGGAGGGTGTACAGCTCGAGGCAATGGACAGCCCAGTCCTTGCCGTCACCGCATGCAGGGTGACAGACTTCAACGGTGAGAAGGGGTCTTGCTTCCTTTTGAAACAGGGAACTTAGCACCCTTTTGACCATACAAGGGAACTTAGCTGCCTGTGAATATACCGGTGTTCGTTGTGTTTTTTGTGTTTCTTACCCCGAGGTGCCACTGAGAAGGAGGGTGTTCAGCTTGAGGCCATGAGCACACCAGTCACTGCATGCAGGGTGGGAGAATACAACGGTGAGGGTCTGAAAGTACTTACGATGTTACTAAACATCGCGTTTGGACCTGGCATGGTGGTATTATCTGCGCACTATGCATCCCCCTCCCCCTCCTCTTCCCCCCACCCCCCCCCGTGTCCACATTCCCCTCCACTTTGATCCACCTTTGCCAACAACCCCGACACCCCAAACCTTCAACCCAAAACCCCGCAACTAAAACCTGTAACCCTAATCGCCCTCCCACTCTCGCAGGCGTGTCTGTTTCCGCCCTCGCCCGCTCCACCTTCGCCACTAACCCCGACACCCTAACCCTCAAACCGAAAACCCCCTAAACCAAAACCCTAAACCCCATTTCACTGCTGCAGGTGTGTCTGTATCCGCCCTCTCCCGCTCCACCTACGCCATCAACCCCGACACCCCAGCAGGGAACGCGATCAAGGAGTGGTGGGAGAGCGAGGGGAGGAACGCGGAGACTACCCATGCAGGGGAGGGACTGGCCTCGGCGCAAAAGTGAGTGCTGGAATAGGGAGAGAAATCATTAGCGTGTTAAACAGGAAGAAGGCTTGCAAGCGTCTACAAAGAACAATGTTTGTATAATGTTTACTCAAAAGCGGGGCATACAAAGGATAACCAAGGCTGCGTTTGGACGCAACCCTCTTATACAGCCAACCATTGGTTTGTTAGTTAGTTACATGCATTTCAGTAACACCACAGCCAACCACGCAACTCCCTACCTAACAAACGTCTGGCTGTGCGCATGCGCTGTTGCATACAAGTACCTGCATCTCATTGTTATCCTACATCATTCCACCGCCCACATAACCCTAAACCCTAACCCCCATTTTCCTCCAGGTCTGGGGGTTCCGCCCGCCCCCTGTCCACCCTGGAATACCTGCACAATCCCCCGAGTGTAATGTATTTCAAACGTGAAAAAATCAAAAAACATCTGAATAAGTCACCCTTTGTCACCTACCACCCCGTACCCACCGCCCGTACCCACCTCCCCTCCAGGTCAGGTGGTTCCGCCCGCCCCATGTCCACCCTGGAATCCCTGCACAAGCCCCCGGGATCCCTGCCCCCCGTGGATGCCAAGCCTGAGTACCACAACATCACACTCACCCTGCAGCACTTCCCCGCTGATCAGACCTTCTACTACATGGCTAACCCAGAGAACAACAGGAAGGTGCGCAGCTGGAGAAGGATACAATTTATCTTAAAACCCTTTTCTCGATTCATCTCGATGCATGATGACGTAAAGTCCTCAACCTGGAGAACAGCAGGAATGCAGAAATGAGAGTTGAGTCGCAATTGCATTTTAAAACAAATTAATTGTCATGTCATTTTCAAACAATGACATGATGACAATAATGACGTAATATCCTTGTATTACAAGCCGTTTCCCCTTCCCCCAGGTTGTTGAGCAAGGGGGTTCCTACTACTGCGAGTACGATGGCCGCACCTACCCCACCATGAGCCGCAGATACGTGGTGCGCGCAAGGGCGGTGGACTTCACAGGGGAGGCGTTCGTGAACATGTTCAACGCAGAGGTAAGGGGATGGGGTTTAGGGTGTGGGGTGTGGGGTTTTAGGTGCTTGGCGCCAAGGGGTGGATTTCACAGGGGAGGCGTACGTGAACATGTTCAACACGGAGGTAAGGGTTCAGGGTGTAGGCTAGGGTTTAGGGTGTAGGGTATAGGAGTTTAGGGAAAGGGTTTAGGGTTTACAGGGTGTGACGCCAAGGCGGTGGACTTCACAGGGGAGGCGTACGTAATCATGTTCAACATGGGAGGGGGGAGGGGAGCTGGGGGGGCAATGGTCCATTGCTTATTGCGCGCTAACTTTGGGTGCTTGGCTGAAGTGCCTGGTGTATTGTACCGTGTATTGTGTTACGAGGTGGGGCATGTGGATGGTAGCACCACGGGTGGCATGTGGTGCATGCGCTGTGCTGCAAAGTGTAGCGCTGCAGGGAAGGAATGCCAGCCAAGGCAGCCGCTGCCAGTCCCCCTTTGCCCCCGGATTCTGACACTCTCCACCCTCCTCCCATTCCTCAGGCTGAGCAGGTGTTTGGCATGACCGCGGACGAGCTGTCCCCCCTGAAGGAGGACGCGGGGAAGGCTGCTGAGCTGGCTGAGGTGCTGCAGCGGGCGCAGTTCTCGGACTGGGCGGCAACAGTCACCTCAAAGACAACGTGAGTCACTGCCCCGGTAGTTGCATAGGAAAATACTATGTAAGCAGTGCTGCGGCGGGTGCAATCTTCTGGCTGGGAAGCAACTGTCTTGAGAGGCAGCGTGAGTGGGTCAGAAGAAAACTGAATAAAACCCAGAGCTTCTGTAGAAGCCGGCTTTGATGTGCCCTGTGGGCAGCGCTTGGCAGTAACACATCCACATAGCAATTGTCACCTCAAAGACAGCATAAGTAGATTTCATTTAAGTATTTAGGAAACAATGAAAATATGAACAGCACAAAAAATGAAAGCCCAGTGCTCCTCCAATAAAATACCTCACCAACCACCCTGTCTCCCCCTGCAGCGAGTACAACGGCGAGCTGCGGCAGAGGTTCGCAATCGCCCGCCTGGCCCCGCTGGACTATGCCAAGGAGAGCAGGCAGCTCCTGGCGCACATTGCACGGGCAATGGCGGCCTGAGGGGGCGTGTGCGCGCTGCTGGGTGCTGCTTCTTGACACAGCCGCGAGTGGGTGTGGGGGCCAAGTGGCGGCTTGGATGCTGCTGCGGCTAGCCTGAGCCATGGCCCTGGATGGACTATGCCAAGGCGAGCAGGCAGCTGCTGGCCCACATCGCATGGGCAATGCCAGCCTGAGGGGTGCGCGCTGCTGGGCGCTGCATCTGGGACCAATGACCAAGCCTAAACCCTAAGCAGTTCTGGCGGGCGTGGGGGTGCGGGCAGCGACATGCCCATTGATACGGCCAGTATGAACCATGGCCCTCGATGGATCGTGCGAATTGGCAGAAGGGCAACTGGTCTAGGGTTTAGGGTTTAGGGTTTAGGGTTTAGTGTGGTTTGGATCGTGCGAATTGGCAGAAGGGCAACTGGTTGCTGGCGCACACCGCCCGGGCACTGACGGGCCCTTGCGGCCTGAGGGGTGCGTGATACATCGGCGACACGAGGGTAACGCGCTACTGCTCCAGGGGCGGTGATGCCTGGCTGCTGGCGAGGTGGTGGGAGTGCAGCGAGCATGAGGCTGGGTGCCTCTGGACTTTGCCTAGCATAGCAAGCAGCGGCTTGCGTATGGCGCGTGGATCAGGGTGGATTGAGGGACCGCGTAGGGAAGGGGAATACTGGATTTTTTTTCATTTTCTTTTCAAGTTTGACCCATTTCCACAACTCCTGATGTTGCACACTGCCTGGGTGCCGCATGCAGTGCCGGACATACTGATTCAGTGTGTACCTTTATGGGCATGGCTTTCATTGCACACCATCCCTTTACAACACTGAGTCTTGTTCTTAGAACAAAGCTTGTTGCTATTAATTGCTTTTTTCAACAACTCTGATGTTACAGTATTGGGGGGCATGGGTTGTAAGCAGGTGCTCATCCTGCAAGCTGTTATTCTTGTAACAAAATCTGTGTACCTAACTGAATTTCCTGAGTTGCAATCATTGCAAAAGTTTTGCTACTCAAGGCTCCTCTAGAACATAAGCACTGTGCTGCCGCCTGTCGACTGCCGCTGTGTGATAATGCACATGACATTGTGTCTGCAATACCATGTATACTATATTGAAAGCACCAAGTGGTACGTTTTACTAAATCGCAAGTGCTGTCAGTGGCGCCATGGTGCGGCAGCACACTGTCACACAGTGTACGCACTTGCTGGCATCATTTCAAAGATCACTTATTGACTGCAAGCCTTAAGCAAGTTTGCAATCACTTGATGATCACAGCTTACACTGAATGCCAATGAAGGTTATCTTGAATTCAGTCCAAACTGGCCTAAGATGGATCACAGTACTGACGTTATTGTACAATGCACATGTGCTGTAACCATCCATCATGCATAAATCAGATGCAGCAGCAATGCACCTGCTGCACTAGTGTAGTGCAATACAGCATAAAGTCTGGGTAGACTGAATGGTCGATCCTACTATACTACTAGAATAAACAATTACTCAATTGTGGACTGTGCAGATGAGCATGAACGGTTTGCCATAGATCTGCAAAGCAATGATAACAATGCATTGCCATGCAGCTAGTGCGTATGCCTGACGCATTGTGTGACATGCTGACGCACTATCTGAAACTGTGTTACACATGACGCCACGCACGCTGTCATCATTTCGGATTCAAATAATTCTAATTCTGATTTGTCTCGACAAAGTTGCATACGACATAGGCAGGGGGCAGCTCCCAGTATCCACCATTGCATCAAGATAGCCCAAGCCTAGCCTCCGCCCATGCAGCTGCCATGTACACAACAACGCTGCACTTGCCTATCTGTGCACATGCCCAAGCTGCGGGCGCTGCCCCCAACTATCAAATCTCCTAATGTTATACATCTGCGCAGCCCGATCCATCTGGACGGTGCTGCTGACCTGATTTGACCTGATCTCTTCTAATCTGCCACTGCCCCAACCCCATTCACTCTCGCGCCTTGATGAGCATGCATTGGTGATCACTCCTGTGCCTTGATTTGCATGGATCAGTGATCAAATTATCACTCCTGTGCCTTGATTGGCAGTGACATGGTGAGGAAGGAGATGTATGCCGACCAGAACACCCCGATGAGGTTTGCATACAGGATGCGGTAGTCTGCGGGGATGAAGCGGAAGGAGATGACGTTTGCCAGTGGCCACAGCAGGTAGTTGGCGGCCAGGGTGGGGACCAGCTTGGCCTGCAGGGGAGGGGAGGGAAATAATCAGGCACAGGGAATATAAAACAAGGTAGATTACCCTGAACCCTAGATGACGGTTGCAAGTGGCCACAGCAGGTGATTGGCAGCCAGGGTGGGGATGGAGAAGGAACAAGTTGAATATTCTAGGTGGTGAAGATGCGGGTTCCTGAAGTATGAGGGCATGTACTGCAGCAGCTAGTTGCTACATATACTTTGCGACTAGGGTAGGGATGAGCTTCGCATGCATGCAAGGAAAGGTCCCTTGCAGGGGAAGGTCCTCCCAAATGGAAATGTTATAACCACTCTGTGTACACCCACCCTGAAACCTGGCATCACCCCCTCCCACCCCCTCCCCTCCTCCACCGCCCCCCACACCCACCTGGATGAATGGTATGATGAGCTCCGGGCTCCCCTCACTGAACTTGAGCCACGCAAAGAACACGCAGGTGACGATCGGGGTGAGGAGTAGCTGGTCAAGCGCCAGCTTGGAAATGACAGCCTGGAGGGGAGACAAAAAGGGATGTTATAAGTAGGAAGAACGCAGAGGTGAGAAGTAAAACATGGCAGGGTTTTGCTAAGACTTTGGTCGACCAACAGAGGTACATGGCAGGGTTTTGCTAAGACTTTGGATCCAGCCCTCGGTGGCCCACAAACCAACAGAGGTACAAGTAACCCATTTGTTCAACTTCCCATTCTACCGTATCCATTTTACCCACAAATTCTCCCTTTGTTCTCTTTTCCAAAACGGATTATATCTGCACCTTTGCAGTGAATGCTTTTGCAATTGTATTCCCTAAGTCTCATGCAATCCCATTTCTACCCATATTTCCACCCACCTTGGCGCTCGTCGACCTCTTGGGGTGCACATACTTGTCCAGCGCTCGGTGCCAGTAATGCCCCAGCGGACCACCCACCCACAGCGCAAAGCACGCCAGGCGGATGGTGCGCGTGATGGCAAAGCTCTGCCCCCCCGCAGTCTGCGCGATTATGTCCCCGAGTATCGTACCCACCACCGCAGTGGCGGTTTTGGTGGTCAGCGGGTGCTTGTCCATGCTGCGGGTGTAGGCGCGCCACCAGGATGTGGGGAGGCCTTGGAAGGTGGAGGGGGCGGCAGCGGGGGTTGGCCAGGGGTGTGCGTCTGCGGAGGTGCACACCGCAGCAGGAGGGGTGGTGCGGGATGATTCGGAGTGGCGGGGGGAGCCTGCGAGGGAAGAGGGGAGGTGTTAAAGGAGCTGTCTAGGATGGTAGGAGCTGTGGAATGCTCTAGCGCATGGTGGTGGTGCCCTGTACAGAGCCATGCATTTTTGCGTTAGCAGCCTGGAGCCTGAACCCCAACCACTCAACACTCAGCAAAATGGAGCCTGTAACCTAACCCCTCAACAGTCAGCGACCTAGGGCCTAAACCATAAACCTTAAACATTTATAGACGCTAAAGCGGCATGGAGCCGACACCATAAACAGTCAGCGACATGGAATCCGACCATCGCCCTCTATGCATGCGATACCCTTCCTCACCTGGAGCCCCGCCCGTGGTTTGGTGCAGCGGCCTGCGGGTCGCCATGAGTGCTGTTCCCCCGGGGGTGAGGAAGCGCGATGAGGTGGCGGAGGGGGAGCGAGGCCTGGGGATGAGAGTGGTGGCTGCGGGGGTGGAGGGCTGCGGCCGTAGCGTTGTGGCAAACGCGCGCACTACCTGCACCACTGGTGGCTGTAGTACCGGTGCTAGGTTAGAGAGCGTGTGCTGGATGCCGGGGGTTCTGGTGAGGTTCCACAGCGACTGCATGCTGGGGGGGGGTGGAGGGTGGGGGAGGAGCTGGTGGGTGTCTATGACTAGGCACTCCCCGGGGGGCGAGGTGGAGCCTGGGCCCTCCAGTGACTATGGCGGCTGTGGGGGTGGCGGCGCGGAGGCACTGTGGTGGAGGAAGCAGGTGGTGGTGGAGGCGCTAGAGGGGGGTGGCTCTCCCTGCGGGGTGCAACAAGGACAGTCTCAGGCGCAGGGTCTCAGTAGTGCACAAGCTTGGCTGGTAGTTCTTTCGTGACTACCCTAGGACATGCAATGAAACCCTAGGCCAGGCATTCAACACCCTATGCCTGCCACAAAACTCATTAAGAAACCACACAGGTTGTCCTTAGTAAGCGCGTTGTTGAAAGAGAAGTGCCACTACAGGGTAACAACGGGCCCCCTATCCACTAATTCCCTTACCAACCCTAGGCCTTGCAATCGTTACCCTAGGTACCCTTGCGCAAAACACCTAGCCCTTTGCAACCCAACATCCATTGTACCCCTTCCACTGCACTGCAAAGCAGATACAACCAGGGAACTATATTGTGCCACATACCAAACCTAGTGCCTCCTGAGGGACAGGTGAGGTGAGTGGTGCTGTAAAGCAGGTGGTGTTGACAAGGGTGATCAACTCACAGTAGTTCAAACAGAACCCAAAAAACTATGTACGACGTGAGAAAATGCCACCACAGCCGCTTCCAAGCAGTGAGGAAACTACGAGCGTGCCAACTTTACTGGTTCCTGAGCACAAGGGACAACAAATACCCGAAAGTTGGGCTGGATCACAAGGTTGCACAAACAGGCGTAAAGGCACGTACAGGGGGTGGGGATACTTCCACAGAAGCGTGCAGGTTGGTGGACGATCTTGCTGCGTGATCTGACTGCCACGTAGGGCTGCAGGCTTCGAAAACACCGCGCCAGGCGGAATGCGATGGCTGGAAAACCGTGGCGGGAACGCAGTTTCTAAGAACTTGGCCAATTGAGAGGAAAAGGTTGCCAACCGGACGAGGCTTCACTCTTATATGCTACAAAACAACTAGATCACTCGTGTGGGGGTGGTGTTTAACCTTTTGACGGGTACTTTCAACGGCTGTGCGGGAGGGAAACGAGGGCTAACCAAGAGGAAGCCAGCTCAATAAACGACACCACAGTACACACCGTTGAACAAGATGGGCCCGTTTTCAACACGACTAAACGCCACTGTGTGGAATACGGCCAGCTGCAGGTGTTAAACATACCGCCGTCGGTCCACCCCAGGGTTCAAGGGAAGCTTGCCTCACGTTTTGCTGACTATGAATGCTGGGGCTGCTCCGCCTGTGGCTGGCCCATGCACGTGCTGTTCACGACCGGTGCCGAAAAAGTAGCTCTACGCCCCGCGAGGAGTCTCCAATGAACCAGCACACTATCCAGATCACATGCTTCAAGCTCCAGAGACCGTAGCGCGGCAGTTTGGGGACGTGTGTCTAGATGCTGGTGGAAACTTCAGTGGGCGAGATAGCACAGGAGTTGATAGGCCAGAAGGCTGTGAGATGCGTCCGACATGCCAAGTTTGTACCCTGCCAGTGTAACTCGTGCTATGTACGGGGTGATTGTGGAGCTGTAAACCCACTTGTGTACAGGCTTTGGGAGGTGGTGCCCCTACACCACCCAAAAACCGGTTGGAAGCTGGGTTGATGCCGTGCGAAAGCTGTGCACCCGCCGGCCCGCCGTGCAGGCCGCCTCTAGGCACACGAGTGGACCTCACCACATCTCCCTTTGTAACGAGATCTGGCACTCACCACCCGCAATGTTACAAAGCAGCATACACTCATAGACATAGGTATAGTTAGAGACAGTTGTGGTGACTGTAGCCCGTCTCTTCCAACCCGATTGGTGTATTGGACCAGGCTAGACCCCTTTTCAGCCAATGCACGCAGCAAGGGCAGGGCCCCTGCCACCGCGACAAGAAAGCCACACCTTGCGTACCACGAGTGCAGTTCAGATCAGCAGGCCTTCAAGTTTCCAAGGTAGGTGGGTTTCGTCTCAACGGCAGTTGCGCTAGACCGCTATAAGCTTCGAAACTGGCTGGCCACCAATGCAAGGCTGTGGAGTGGGTGACAAGTCGCTAGGCACAAACAACTATGGTGCTGCCAAGTTGAAATTATATACTAGTAGAGGTTGCTGCATCAGATTGGGGTTCGCAAGTCCCTTTGGCCAGTTGCCTTGCAAGGCTTGAACCACTGGCATTGCTGGGCACAGGGTTTCTGCCGTTTCCCGCTAGGCGGTGCCACCGTTCCACCCCCAGCCCGAGCACTTGGGCGAATGCGAGCACCCCCAAAAGTGGTGGTAACAGGAGGCACAACCACCTCGCCTGTCCACCACACTCTTCAATCTCCTCCCGCAATGCACCCGACGCACATGACTGGGTAGTGATGGACCCCTCACAATGGCCGGATTGGCCCGATGGGGCGACCACCTTCAAGGGCTTAAATGCCACCATTGACGCGCCACTTGACGAACTGCTGCAGCTCCTGTGGACCAACGATGCCTTCCTGGTGCGTGATGGGACTTTACCCTACGCTGGGGTGTGGGTGAGGGTGGATGCTGGGTTCTGGGCAGGGATGGTGCCACCACGCCTATCGTACGACACGAGGCTATGCAAGCGGTGCTGGGGTAATGTGGGCCTCGGATTCTCCGTTGGGAGGATTGGGCAGGCAACTGCTGGTGCAAACTGTGCGAAGGTTAAGGTCAGGGATGGAACCCGCTGTACCTTGAATGGGGTGTACATCCTGTGTTTTTGCGACAGGGTGACAATATGCATGCATAAGCGACCATTGCAGCGATCGATGTCGTGACGGGTGCACGGCACTCACTATTGCCCAACGACGGTCTGAAGTGGTGTGCTATATAGACATTGGCTTGCCAGTTCCGGTAAGGTTGCTTCCCTGTTTGAGTTGTCGTGCCAAACCTTTGCCTTTGCTTTTGGTTGTGTTTGTACCCTACACTATGGGTTACAAGTCTTGCCAAGCTCGCTGCCCTGTTCGAGTGTCATGACCAGCTAGTGTTGAGGTCGTGCAGCGTATTCTTGCCTGCAGCCCACTTTGGTCTGCCCCCTGCCTGTGCCCCTCCAGTAAGTGCAGCAAGACGAGCACTGCTGCCCAGGGTATAGGGTTGAATCGTGGCAAAGGGTGGGAGCCCTCCAAAGAATATGGAACTACACTTTCTTGTGCATCAAATTCCCATCCAAACCAGCCGCCCCAAACGCTCTGGCTTGCATGCCGGGGATCGAGAACCTGGGTGACCCAGGACCTGCTATCCCTAGGGTTTATGCGAGGACTGCAGGCTCCTCACTTGTAGTACGCTAGCCTGGCCGTCCACACCTCTCACCCTTATCTCTTCATACCCAGCGCAACCTGCGGGCCTCCCAGGGGCTTCAGAAAACGCCGCGTCCTCCCTCTCTCCCCTACCTCCCACCCCAACCCTTACCCTCAACCCTCCCTATCCCGGTCCTTCATGTGTTTAACATACAATTTCTCCATCCCCAGCGCGACCTGCGGGCGTCCCAGGGGCTGCGCAACGTGCGCGATGGGGCGTGGGCGGACACGGTTGAGGCTGCGCTGGCATCAGGCCCCGACACAGGCGGTGCCAAGGAGGGGAAGGGGAACAGGGGAAACGGGGAGGCAACCATCCAGGCGGGCAAGTGCCGGCTGGTGGCGTTTGATGGGTCGGCAATGGGCATGAAGGTGAGGCGCCATGGCAGACCCTAAACCAAGCCATGGCAGACATTGTATAGGCCTAGAGTTTAGGGTGTAGGGTTTTAGGGTCGAGGGTCTGCAATGGGCAAAGAGGTGATGCCCCATGTGCCTGGGAAGGCAGATATTGCATGAACTAAGTTTTAGAGTTTAGGGTTTAGGGTATGCCTTACACCCTGGTATGGAGGTTCCTCCAATGCCTTGGCACAAACCCCGTAGGTCTGGGTTTCAGGGTTTCACACGCTACCGCTGTGTGCCCCGCATCCCTGTTCAGGTAACGTGCTGTCAGTGTGTTGTGCCATATGCTTGCACCCCTGCCATCCCTTCGCCAAGGCATCCCCCTGCGCACCTGACACCCTGAACCCTAAACCTAGAAACCTGACTTCCTCCTCACCTGATGGGGGGGGGGGGGGGGGGGGGGGGGGGGGGGGGGGGGGGGGGGGGGGGGGGGGGGGGGGGGGGGGGGGGGGGGGG
>JAULBX010027650.1:0-35252 GCA_032358255.1 Heterotrichella gracilis
TGCGTGGCGCCGCATATGCAAGACCGACTGCTAATCTGGCTGTATTGCTGGAATGCATGTAACTAACTAACTAACTATCGTTCTCCTGATTTCCCTGAACCCTAGAACCCTACATCCTCAAACCCTATAACCCTGAAACTTTATATATCCACCCACCTGCACCGTCTCCTGCCTCTCTGCCTGGCGCGAGATGTTGTCCAGGAAGAAAGCGATGGAGCGCTTGAGGGAGAGGGTGTCGCTGGTGGGGACGATGATCTGCACATGCGGAAAAGGTTTTTTTGACTGACTGGATCAATTACTTGGGGCTGTTCTGTATATGGGTTTTACATAAAATTACTTGGTTGTCGGCACAATTCCTTTACATTAAATGGTGGTCGGCATGAGCGGCAAGAAGTTTGCATTCTAATCCACAAGACAACCCACCCAGCCACCAGCACCTCCACCACCACCCACCCTTCAGCTGAATAAGCGGCTTGCACACCAAGTCAGCATCCTTGCGGTACCCCCCATAGAACACATCCATCACAACCACCCTCAACCCCACCCCCACCCCCACCATCACCCCCACCCCCACCACCACCCCACCACCACCACCGCCGCCACCACCCGCCACCACCCGCAAAACCACCCACCTCCAGCTGAATGAGCGCCTTAAGAACCAAGTCCGCATCCTTGCGGTACACCCCGTAGAACACATCCAGCAGGCGCTCGCGGATGCGAGGGACGATCTCCCCCATCATGCCAAAATCGTAGAAAATCAGGGCTCCTGGAACAAGAATTCAGGGTTTAGGGTTTGCTGGCCTGAGTATCCGACCCTCATGACTTTACCTAGAGGATGTGCACTTTGACAACACCCCCAAATTAGTAGCATGTAGTGATGATATCAACTCACTAGTGCATGGCACAAAACCCCTTTGAGCAATTTTTTAACAGCTATAAACATTTATAAAAATATCGCACCATTTGCATCCACTGCGATGTTGCCTGGGTGGGGGTCTGCATGGAAGAAGCCGTGCTTGAGAATTTGGATGAGGTATGCCTCGGTAGCCCGCCTGGCGATGAGGGAGGTATCCAGCCCACCCGCTGCAAGCTGAGCGGCGTTGGTCACCTGAGTAGGGGGAAGCAGTGTGGGAATTAAGAATGTGGGAGATTTTTCGAAACCCCACACTGTTTTTTTTATCATTATTATTATAGTTCATTATTGTGCACTCCAAGATTGAGAGAGGATTGGATGAGGTATGCCTCGGTGGCCTGCCTGGCAACGAGGGAGGTGTTCAAGCCACCCGCTGCAAGCTGCGCAGCGTTGTCACCTGCAAAATCGGAGACGATGTGATAATTTTGAACCAATGCTTCCCAGGTCCCCGTTGGTTCTAGGGAGGTTACGCAAGTTGCAGAGGCGATACAACAAGATGGGGTTGCACCCTAAATCCTGAACCCTACACCCTCAACTTCCACTTACGCAGGGTGATGCTACCACATGTGCGTACCTTGGTCCCAGGGAGGTATTCTAGTGTGAGCACCCTAGGGGAGGTATACTGCCAGTGCACCACTGGCGCCTTGACCCAATTCTCCCCCTTGAAGTTCCTCCGGAAGCGATCGGCGTTCCTCCCCTCCTGAATGTAGTCAATCTCCTGGTACAGGATGGTGGCGCATTCCTGGAGAATGACAAGGGACCCAGGGTTAGGGTTGATGGTTTAGGGTACAGGGTTTAAGGTATAGGGCCAATCTCCTGGTACAAGATGGTGGCGCATTCCTGGAGGATGGCAAAGGACCCAGAGTTTATGGTACATGGTTTAAGATATAGGGTTTAGGATAGAGGGTTAATCTTCTGGTACAAGATGGTGGCGCATTCCTGGAGGATGCAAAGGACCCAGCGTGAATTTGGCAACATGTGATTGGAGTCTGATGGATTGTAGAGGATCAATGATCTAGGGTATAGGATTTAGGGTGCAGGATCTAGGGTTAGTCTTGCAACACCAATGACACAGGTGATGTATGTCGCAACACAGGTGAAGGTGCTGTATGTGGGGTAACATGCACGGTGGATGAACACATATAATCGCAGTGTTGATCGTTAGAAATCAAAGTTTCATCGTTGAGGGTTGTACCGCGGTTTTAAGTGGAAGAAGATACGCTTCTTACCCCTGGCATGGAAAGTTTAGGGTTTACAATGCAGGGTTCAGGGTTTCATCGTCGACGGTTTTCCCAGGGCCTTACTTGGTAGATGCCCTTGAAATCGCGTGCCTCATCCCCTTTGTCCAGCTGTGCAGCCACCACCTTGAGCTGCTCCAGATCGATGTCAAAGAGCGCCTGGGCAGGATGGAGAAAGAATCCATTATTTAGTTTACTAACAGCAAGAATGGCACAGAGTGCAGGAGTGTGTAATGGGGAGAAATTGGGTGGGCATTTTGTCCCTTTGTGCAGCCACCACCTTGAGCTGCTCTAGGTCAAACAGCGCCTGTACAAGGAGGGTAAAATCCATTGTTTAGTTTTGCAAGGAGCAGGAATGGGGAGAAAATGCATAGGTGGGTGGTCCCCTTTGTTTGCATTTCACCACCTTGAGCTGCTCTAGGTCAATATCAAGCAGCGCCTGTGCAAGGGGGTGAAATCAATCGTTTGGGACCAACGAGTACAATGTGGAGGAGTGGAAATTGAAGGGTTTAGGGTTTATGGCTTACGAGCACAAAGTGCAAGTGGAGCAGTGTGTAATGGGGAGAAACCGCGTGCGTGCTAAACCTGCACCAATACTAGCGTGGCTGGAGCCCTCACCTTGAGCCCTGGGCGTTGCACCTTGACCACCACTAGAGTGCCATCAAACAGGGTGGCGCGGTGCACCTGACCCAGGCTGGCGGCAGCGATGGGGCGCGGGTCAAATCGCTGGAACAGGCGGGGGATGGGCGCTCCCAGCTCGCTTTCTATGATGGCGATGGCTTTCTCGGATGAGAAGGCGGGGACCCGGTCCTGGTGGGTGGGGATTCGAGTTTAGGAATTAGGGTTCAGGGTATTTTAGGTGCGAGGTGGGCAAACCCAGCTTGCTCTCTATGATGGCGATTGCTTACTTTTGTGTGAAGGCGGGGACCCGATGCTTAGAAGGGGGGTAGTTGTCTTTAGGTGGGCGGTGGGTGGTAGTAGTGCTTAGTTGTGAAAGTGGTGTGCTGGTTGGGGGAGGTTTTGCAATTGCTGTAATAATCTGTGCATTGAATGGACTTGCAAGGGAACAGTCTAGGGTTTCAACATCTAGGGTTTACCTGTAGCTTGGATAGCTCCTCAACAAATTCCGCCGGGAACAGGTCCGATCGCGTGGAGAAAAGCTGGCCCAGTTTGATGAAGGTTGGGCCGAGGTCAAGGATTGACTCCCGAATGTAGATGGCCAGGCTGCGTGAGCGCGCCTTTTTCTTTTCTTCGGTCAACCCCCCTGGATAGCTCCATGGCTGGTCCTGTGGAATGGGAGAGGTTTTTCATTAGACATATTGTGTGTTTTACTCATATACGTTAACATAAATACACTGTGGTTTATAATGTACTGAAATATTCCAGTTCTTATACACTATTTTTGGATTAAATGGAGTTCACCTCACAGGCAAAGCCTGCATTTAACAAGATGACGAAGAGCAGGAATGTGGGTTTCGTGCCCAATTTAAAACTTGTTTTATTCCCACTTTTATCCCCCTCTTACCTGCAGGTACAGCCGAGTCCTGAGGGTGATAATGAACAACCAGATATCTGCTTGGCGCCTGGTCTTGGAGTAGCTATCCTGGGCCCAGCGGAAATTGGCATCCGTTGGCAGCGCATCTGCAAGGGGGGGAATGGGGGGAAGGGAGGGTAAGCGGGAGGAGTTTTTTAGCAGTGCATCTGCAAGGCAGGTGGGGGGGTGAAAGGGAGGGTAAGTGGAGGGGGAAGGGTGCAATAGAGTAGCAATACCGCTGGAGACGGGGAGGCATCTCCCCTGGTGCAAGGGGCAGCGAGACACAACATGGCAATGGCGTATGCTACTGACCGATGACACGGAGGATCACATGGTGGATGCATATGGGCAGCGCATGTGGAGGGGGAGGATCACATGATAGATGCATGTGGGGAGGGGACACTCCCCGCCACCATGTCCCCTAAACCAGACACAGCCTAAGTGCCTATGCCGTATACCCTAAACCCTCCACACCCACCTGCATCCACCACAAAATCGTCCGCATCGTCCGCCAGCAGCATCCCCCGCGCCATCACCAAATCCCCAGCGGCCGCTTGTATCAAGGGGAGCGGCCTGACTTTTTGGCGCATCACCACCAACCCACTCCCGCTGCTCCCCGCTGCGCTAGTCCCCCTGATCAAGGGGGGTCGCTGGGAGATGGATGAAGCAGGTGCCTCTCTTGTTGCTGACACACTGCTGCTTGGGCCCACATCTGTCCTGTTGCGCCCATTCTGCCCAGCCACCTGTGTGGTTTTTGAGTGGTCTTGAATGTGTGTTCCTCTGTGTTACTGAGTGCTCTTGAGTGTTTTTGTGTTTTTGTGCGTCGTACAAACTACTTCTTTCAAGCAGAGAAACACACTCAACAACGATTCACTTCATGCTATGCTGGCTGCTCACCCGGCTGCACTGCTGCAAAAAATAATAATTAAGTGCCCAACCCACCTGCGTTCGTGTGGCTGGTGGTGTGGCGCTGTGCCCCCCTGTGGCGGCTGTGGTGGCGCCCAGGGGCACCATGCGCACATTGCTAAACCCTAAACCCTCAACCCCGAACCAGTGCACCAGCGGCTGGGATAAGCGGTAAGGGCACTATGCGCACACCGCTAAACCCTAAACCCTAACCCTAACCAGAGCACGCTGGGATGAACATAACTAACCAACCCACCTGTGTTTGTGTGGTTGCTGGTGTGGCGCTGTGCCCCCCTGGCGGCTGTGGTGGCGCCCCGGGCAACGGTAGGGGCACCATGCGCACATCGCTGCTCAGTTTGGGGGCCTGCCTGGTGGCGGGGCGGGGGGGCGTCTGCACCGCATGCACCTGGAAGGAACGCCGTGCGCCGGCGCCAGCGCCGGCGCGCATCTGGCACCTGCTTTGAAAGGGAACACGCCACTTGTAAATCCTCTAATAGTGGACATGGAATCGAAGGATTAGAACGCCTAACCCCTAAAGCTCCCCATGGAATGGCCCCATATGACACCTGGTTTGCTAGGAGAGGGGTTTGCAAACTCTGCTCGTGGAGCCTAAAAGGGTTTTGCCACCCGAACTAGTGGACCTGGAAGGGTTTTGCCTTGCGTCAGCGCCTGGCTTGCATTTGGCAGCTAGCCGAGCTAGTGGAGCAAGATGTGCACCAGAAACAAGCTGCGCACCTAGCAAATGGGAAGGAACAAGCTTTGCACCCAGTGGAGGTAACGAAACAAGCTTTGTATGAAGTGCTAGATGGTTAGTCACGACCCGCTATGCACACATACATGGCAGGGCGGTTGGAAGTGCCTCGGGGGGGTGCAAGTACCCTACTTTCGTGGTTACAATGTCAAGGTATCTTGCATATTTTTAAGGCAGTTGGTCTAGTACACATATACAAAGTCTTGTGGGTGCTTGTGGGGAGGGGCTGCTAGTGGTGGGTGCAGCGCATGCAACTATCAACGTTAGCACCCCCCTCTCCCCCTCTCAACCCCCACACTCTCTACCATGCGTCAATCAACCCACAACCTTCCAGTGCGGTGTGCTAGTACATGAGAAGCAATGCATTCACCCAAAGTAAAGCTTCTTCCAGTTCCAAGGTGCATGCATGCATATGCAAGACATAATCTACGTCGTGCAGTGCAACCCCGTGCACAAGACACACACCACGAAAAGTAGTGTAGCTTCACCCAACAAGGTCGAGGGTGTGCCACTTAAGTGTGACGCACTGCTGCTTCTTGTGGTAGTAATGGCAAGGGTGGCCACGTCTCTCACGACCACCATACAGACTGTCAAGCCGTGCAGCGAAGCCAAACCCACTTCCAGACTCTTACCTGGCCTGCATCTCTGGTCCGTCTACTTGCTCACGTGTCTGTTATTGCTGGTGGAAAGTGGCAGAATTACAACTAATAACAGCTACGGCATGTCCTATTGCATGCCCACCACACAGGATTGGGCTAGGATGCCACTTGGAAAAGATCGAGCCCACGCCTCAAGTCGGATGTGCAAGGTGATGTGGTCTTCGTGCAACAACGCAAGCTTTGACGATTTGAGGGGTCTAGAGTGCCGTGGTGTAGGGGCGCTGAGCGAGTGCCCATGCGTTGCAGCAAGCAGTCGAGTCCTCGCGGAGATGGGTGGTCCTTACGTTTTTGCACGCACCGTGTTGATAAAACCTGGAGCAGGAAGGTCTACTACTGATACTACCCTTCTCATCAAGTTGGTATTTCCTTTCTGGGTGGTGCTGCGGTCACAACGTTGTAACACGGCTGTTGTTGCTGGAATTGCGCTGTCACCCCTCTAACATCCTGCACCTCGTTTCACTCCATACAGCCAACCAAGTATACATAGTTATTACTTTTGGTGCTGCAACTAGCACCTACCACGCATGTTTTCCAGCGCCCCGTTCACGGGAACCAGACCCAGAGTGAGCTTGACACCCATCACCAGTGCAAGGCGGTCCACAGCTGTTGTCATGGCACAAGACAAGGTCTCTGTGTTCCTTACGGGAGCTGGTGGCCGTACAGGTACGTCTCTGTATGCATACGTGAGTGTTGATGCCCGCTGTTTGGCTCAATGGCTATTGTTTTGGCATGGAGTCATGGCATGCCATCATGCTAGCTATCACGTGGGTCACATTACATGGTCCCATCCCAGATATTTTTGTGTGTATGTGTTGAATTTTCCTGACATCCATTGTGGCTACAGTGCCAGTAGTAATGCCTCTTCACACACCATGCCAAACACAAATAAATCTAGGTGGTAGATGGGATGAGGCGATGGTCAACTGGGAGACAGTATTTCCAAGCACTACTGTAAGGGTTTGAAGCTCGCTGCAAGGGTGTTGTGTGCAACGTGCAGGCCGCCTGCTGTTCAACAAGCTCAAGAGCCAGCCTGAGGTGTTCAACGTGAAGGGCTTGGTCAGGTGCGTGAGTGGCATGGCCAGCATAGGGTTTAGGGTTTGGGTTTTAGGGTTTTAGAGGAGGGTTTGTGAGACAGGTTGTAACGCTCCCCTTGCACCTGCAGACGAGAGGAGCAGAAGCAGGAGCTGGGCGGCGAGGATGTGGTCCTGGGAGAAATCCTGAAGCCTGAACCCTAAACCCTGAACAGGGTTTCTAACGCTCCCCTTGCACCTGTAGACGAGAGGAGCAGAAGCAGGAGCTGGGCGGCGAGGATGTGGTGTTGGGAGAAATCCTGAAGCCAGAGACTTTCAAGGAGCACTTGAAGGGTAGCCAGAAGCTGGTCATGTAGGTGCACCTGATTAGGGTGTGTGGGGTTGTTTGAGGGTGTAGGGTGTAGGGTTTGGGGGCAGCCAAAAGCTGGCCGTGTACGTTTCCATATCTAGGGTTTAGGGTCGATTTGAATTTACAAAACTCCGCGCGCTACTTTTTGCTTGACACACCCGATCCTGCAATGGCATCGCTAGGGTGTCAAACTGGCATGATGTTTGCTCTCCACCCTAAACCCTAAACCATTAACATAATCTCCGTAATTTGTGTGCTGCTGCCATGTGATCCAATTTCAATGATGGCAACAAGTCCAAAGAAATCAACAAAGTTGTTGCAACGAAACCATTGGCGCATCTCACCTGGCATGGTTGGGGATTGCAGATTGACGAGCGCTGTCCCCAAGATGAAGGGCCCGCCCACGCCAGGCCAACCCCCAGAGTTCTATTTCGAAGAGGGTTTCTACCCTGAGCAGGTAAATTGACACGGGGAGTGCAGTCAGATACCCTTTCATGGCCATGCACGGCCCGTCAATAGTCAAGGATGTTGCCCATAAATTCTGGGAGTCTTCACCTGCAGGAAGAGGAATATGGTGGCATACATTAAAAATGTATGGTCGCATTGCTGGCATTTGCAATGACAGTGGTCAATTATTCAATCCAGCCAGCCTCACTGGTCTGAACGATTGCATCCCGCCTGTGGTGTGGCCTCTCTTGAATACCAGATTGCATAAAGCGAACAGGTGGACTGGATAGGGCAGAAGAACCAGATCGATGCTGCCGTATTCTTAAACCCTAAACCCTAATTCACAGGTGGATTGGATAGGGCAGAAGAACCAGATTGATGCTGCAAAGGAGGCGGGAGTGGAGCATGTGGTCATTGTTTCATCCATGGGGGTCACAAACCCCAACCACCCACTCAACAGGTATGCCCCATGTCACAAACCCTGAAACCCCAAACCCTAAAACCCTAAACCCATCCACATCCATGGGGGTCACAAACCCCAACCACCTGCTCAACAGGTATGCATGCATGCATGGATGCTTAGCCGTGTGCCATCCTTTGCAATTTTAAAATGCATGTGCTTGCTACAGCCCTATATTCTGCACCTCGTTTAGGCGGTTTGTCGTTTTAAAAGCACACGTGCAGTATCCATACCCGTCCCTTTATTGTGAAATATTGATACAATCACATAACTAATCAATATAATGTTCACCAAATTGTTTGTTTGTTTCTCAGGCTGGAGAACATCTTGACATGGAAGCGCAAGGCGGAGGAGTACCTGGTGCACTCTGGTGAGCCCCCTGCCTGTACTTATGTAAATGTGTATTTATTGATACAAATTTAAATGAAGTCGTTTGTGCCGTCGCTGTCAATGTACCCTTCATCTGCGGCCGACCCTCTGGCCAGGTGGTAATTGAAATTTTTCATTTTGGAACTCGAAAACACAAAGGAGACGTCCCAGGTTGTGGCTGCGCAGGCCTGCAGTACAGGCTCATCCAGCCTAGCGGTATTGACATCGAGGGGTATAAAATGATAAAATAACAATAAAAACACAAATAATAAATGTAACTTCAATGAAAAACCGACTAACATTGCGTGGCTGCGCAGGCCTGCAGTATACGCTCGTCCACCCTGGCGGCCTGACCGGCATGGAGGGGATATACTGTAAAATGGATTTAAAATAGGCAATTAACCATCATTATATGGCTGCGCAGGTCTGCAGTACACGCTCGTCCACCCTGGCGGCCTCACCGACAAGGAGGGTGGCAAGCGCGGTGTAGTGGTGGGCAAGAATTCTACCGCACGTGGCGGAGAATCTTAATAATACATATTCAGTAAATAATATTTGATTATTTATTGATTCAAGGGAAAAGCTGACAAACGTTGTGTGGCTGCGCAGGCCTGCAGTACACGCTCGTCCACCCTGGAGGGCTCACCGACAAGGAGGGTGGCAAGCGCGAGCTAGTGGTGGGCAAGAATGATGAGCTGATCGAGTCCAAGGCCCGCAGCATCCCTCGGGATGATGTGGCAGAGGTGCGCGGGCTGTAGGGGTCGGGCATAAAAAATAGAAGATTGCCTTTAGGGTTTGATTTTAGGACTTAGATTCTTGGGTTCAAAGCTCGCAGCATCCCTCGAGATGATGTGGCAGAGGTGCGCGGGGATGTAGGGTTTTGGCTTGAGGGTTTTGAGGTCCGCACGATACCCTTTTGTGCATATGTGGCACAGGCGCATGGGGACCTTGCGAACCAATGGTGCTGCGCACAAACTTGAGTGGAATGTGTTCCCGGCACACCCCTCCCCAACAAAAACGAAAAAGAGCCCTGTTGGTGACGCTTTCTGCGTGGTGGAATGGTGGAACTTTACGCCATGCATGCCGTATGTATGGCAATGACATCCATTGCCAGGGGGTGAAATAATAAGTATCGTGGCTGCCCTGCCTGCAGGTAGTGGTGCAGTGCCTCCTGCTTCCTGGAGGCGTGAACAAGAACTTCGATGTGGTGTCAAAGGAGGAGGGTGACGGGGAGCCAACCACTGATTTTGCAGCGCTGCTCGGCCAAACAACAGGTGGCCTGTGATGGGTTGGCCGCAAAGTAACAAACTGTTTGGGGACAGCTGAGCTCGCTGGGGATGCCATTGATGTTGCGCTTGAAACCGTTGGACATAATATTTGGTCTTGACTTAATTGAGTTGACAATGTTTGGGAACAACCTTCGATGATCACTGCATCATTCCTTGTATTAGATATCTTGTATTATTGAGGGATTTTTTCAGTAATCATATCAATTGCATGACATGGTGGTATATACCTAAGGTTGAAGGCTTCTAGAACCTGCGTTTTTCTCGTCAATATGTCAAGCCAATCCCATGATGTTATCCTCGAGGGACAATGTGCTCGGACTTGGGTTTATTTGCCAACCTTGACTGGGGTACTAGTTGCCAACCTTGCCACCTTGAAGGAATTGCGCAAGCGGTAGCTACCAGAGTTCTGGGCCCCAGACGAGGTTTACCAAGCCTGGCGGCCCTGGGGCCTCTAGACTCTGAGTGTATCTATTATTATCCCCTATAAATCCAAATTTGAACTTCGTAAGAGGAAAGAATTTCAAAGGAAGGGCACATAGGGACTCCTGGCAAAGTTAGGGGGCCGCTGGCTTGCACCAGGTAAGCATGGTGCATGCATGCACAATCATGTGCACGGCCAGTCTACTTGAAGCTCTGAGAAGTTCTGAGAACTGCTGGTCAAACTCTGAAAAGTTCTGAGAATGGCTGGACCAGGTCAAGCAAGCAAGGGGAAAGGGGATGCGCAAGGAGACGCTTAGGACGCGCAAAGGCGGAATCCGAGTTAAGGGGCCACTGGCTCGCACCAGGGCACCGACCAGACATTACGGCTGGTCAAGCACAAGCCTTAGCCAATGCTAGCATGCATGCCATGCAAAAGGGTTTGATGTTTGGTGTACACAACATCAGAGTAATTCGGAGAAGTCGCACATCAGAGTGATCCGGAGAAGTCGCTTGCCTGCGTCAGAGACTCTGTCCGTGCGTCCGTGCAGCTGTCCGAACCATGTGCGCAGCTTTCACGTACGATCGCCTCGACGTCAGCCCCTCCACGTCGGAACCACGTCGGATCGACAGCCTGGCAACGGCGACGCACAGAACTTTGCCGCAAGTTTGGGACCTTTTGCACGAACGTTCTCGAGTTAGCTTGCCAGCGACTGGCGATAGAAACGCTTGCAGGCAAGCGAGCATACACCGCAACGATCGACGTGGTTGCTGGCTCGCTGAGTTTTCCTGCAGTTTACGATGACCACTCAATGCATGCCATGTCCGCAACGAAGGAGCGGCACGAAAACGGGTCACAAAACTACGGTCGAGCGCGTGTCGCACACGGAGTTCAAGAACGCTCGGAACAGCACCCCTTGAGCAACAGAGTGGTTGCTACGCTCTGCCCAACTTTATTCGGACCAGTTTATCTGAATAATTTCGGAATTATATTATATTTGTTTTTAGTTTTCTCTTATACGTGCCACGTTTGGAAAACCTGGGGTGGGGTGCCGGGGCCCGCCCGAGCGAAGCGAGGGCGGGAGGCGGTGGGTTGCACTCAGCAAACAAGCACTCACCATATCACCGAAAGGAGGCAGGCGCAAGCAAAAGCCACACCAAAAAACAGAGTAAACACCCGCCCTTTGCAAACCCTGCCAAACCCTAATCCCAGCTTCAAACTTAGGTGACCTGCGCGCAGCTGCGTTGTGCTCCACAGCCGCTGCTGGCAGGGGGAATCCCCGGACCCGAAGTCGGGGCTGCGGCGCCAGCCGCCCTCTAGTATTATGAGCCTTTTAAGCCATTAAAATTAGCAAGAAGTTGCAATTCAGGAAATTCCAACAGTCAATCAGGTTCAATCAGTCTGGCAATCACACCTGAAAAAACAGCATTGCTGCCTGTTAGTGGCCCTGTCGGATCATCATATAAGGGCATACCCAATGGCTATCATATACAACTTTAAAAAAATAAAAACTCAACAATAATACATACAACAATTAATAAATGTATGTATGCAAACAATAATACATGCAAAAATCTGAAGCGTTTTCAACCACACCACCAATTACTAACTTCAAGTGGCCTTGTCGACAGTACCGTTTCACATGTATAGGTGGCAACTTAAAAAAATGCGGGACCCAATCACACTGCCAGATAATGATGCAGGCTGAGATGTACAAGTAGTATTTAACCATACACCGTGACCTGTGTTGAGTAGGTGCTTGGTGCGTCCGTGACTGAAGAACCAAAGCGACTCGTGACCTTTTGCACATTGTACATGTTTGCAGTCACAGTAAGGTTGTAATCACCCCTGCCAATGCCCACAGCAAAACCCGGCACGTCAATGGTCACCACCAACGCATTTGTCGCTGGGGGCCAGCCAGGGGTGTAATTTGGCACCGTTGCGTTGAAATCCAGGGGCAACGCGGCGGGGCAGGCGGCGCCGGCGCTCAGCGCGTTGCAGGATATCGTCACGGGCCTACGCATGAGGCCGTCGTCGGGGTTCACCACCGGGGAAACGTCCCAAGCGAGGGCCATGGTGGCGGAGACGCGCACAGTGCCGCTGTTGGCATCAAGCATGGAGGCGCCGGTGATGGCCAAATAGACGAGGCCGGTGGGGTCGGCTGTGGGGTCAAAGCAGTAGCTTGAGTCGTCAAAGGGGTTGCAGGCTGGGTTGTATGAGGGGCTCCTGTAGTCTGCGTCAGCGCGGTAGCATCGACTGGTTGTATCCAGGTAATCCTGCCACTTGCAGCGGGTCCCCGGGAAAGTGGAGGCTGCGAAAAGGGGAACATTGCAAGGTTGGAAACCAAGCCACTGTGCAGGTGATTACCGATGGGTTGCAATATGGTTATCATATGTCATGGCATGTACTATGTGTTCCACGGTTACCACTTGAATTGCATGCAATCTATGCAATCAGGAACAATGATGCGGCCACCACATGTGCCCCAATGGCATGTGCAATCACGCTGCGCTCATTTTTGCAGGTATGGAGTTGCATGGGCCCCGCTATGCCACACCACCCATAAACAGTGGCATGGGTGATACGCTGGTGCCTTTGGTGCACTTACATCGACACTTGCTTGAGTATGAGCACTCCCGGCAGTTGCAGCTCTCTCCACGTGAGCAAGTGTTGTCGCCGCACACGGAATCTGCGCAACACACGCGGCCGTACCGTTATGTGTGGGCAATGGCATGCAAACATTACCCTGGTATGTTGTCCCTGACGTGGTTGCAACTTCCAGATCATTACTTTACAAAATTATCGTATGTACCATTTGGGGAAATTACTCTGATACCTTGCCCCTGATGTGCTTGCAAACTCTTGATCATCAGCAGTTTACAAAAATAATCATACCATTTGGGGAAATTACTCTGATACCTTGCCCCTGATGTGCTTGCAAACTCCTGACCATCAGTAGTTTACAATTTCAAATCATGAACCTTAGGAGAGGATGGAGGGAAGCAGTGTTGCCTACCTTTGCAGATGAGGGAGGGCATTGGAGGGTCATTTCAGGAGAGGGGAACAAAAGGTTGAGGACGTAGGGTTTTGGGAGTCAACACAGGGGTTTTAAGTCAGCTACCTGCGCAGGTGAGGGTGAGGTTGTAGGGCACATACTGCCCAGTGCTCGGGGCCCTCATTGTTGCCTGGATGATCACTGGGCCTGGTTGGGTGCAGAATCCGCTCATAGCGTATGTATACTGGTATGTTTTCAGTGAAGATGGAGTTTTGTCCGAAGACTGGCTCCAGGTGAAGGAGTCCCAGGAAAATCCACCCGACTTCACCTACGGAAGGCAAACAAATGGTATGATGGTTTGAAGTAAGAAAGTGAGTGCAATGGCATGTACTTGGTTGTTGCTGTACCCTGCTCAGCTAGATCCTCTTCCTTATCCAACGCGCTTGTTCAAGGACAGGCTGCGTAGCTATTTATTTAATATTTTTGGTTGTTGCTTATGCATGTAAAGTATCCCGAGGATGCAACAATCTCAAGATCCCCAAGGTAATGGCCATGGAAATAAGTGAAAGGCCATGAATTATGCGAATTGCAGTTCATAATCCGTACCATTTTAGCATGCATGGTACCTAGCAACTCTATTAAGCCCGTACAAATGAACAGGGACATACAAAAACTTGACTGCCTCCGGTAGCACCTTTCCAAGGGCCCGTACAATCAAATTACATTTGGTCTGTGCTTGTGCCCAAAACGCACAGTCATATCAACTGTTGTGAAGCAAAGTCAACATATTGTAATCAACACTAAAATGTAAGCATTCATACACATGTCACAGTGAATTAGTTACGCCTTCTCAGAAGTCTCGCCTTAGGCAAATAGGGTTGAACCGCAGGTTGATTAGGATTTACTAAGGGTTCACTTCATATTGCATGACACACATACCTCGAAGGTGACATTTGAACAATGTGAGCATTTAAAAAATGTAAGCATTTAAAGATATTCACATACCTCGAAGGTGACATCCGTGTTAGGCGACGATGACCCAAAGGGCGATCCACCTCCGCCACAGTCAGTCTGCCAGTTGCTGCCAAATTGCAGGGCTGGGTAGATGAAGTAGCGCATCATGGGCTTAGGCACATTGATACCGCTGAGGTAGGCCACGGTTCCGGGTCCGTTGGGGCCTGTGGATGGGGAGGGTGTGTGGTGTGTGGGTGGTGCGTCCGGTGATGGGTGGATCTAGCATACGGATCAACTCCTGGTGCAGGCGTGTGGGATTAGCTACACGCATTGAGCGGGCAGGGGGAGGAACACATACATCAGATTTTTGGGGAGGGAGCCGCAGCACACCCACGAGGACTAGAATGCGACTATTTCATCCTATTCTAGTTCCCGTAGCACACCCAGCAAACACAGCCACCTGGCAAGTTGTAGCACACCCAATACAGCTGCAATGTGATCACACGTGGCTGGTTGTACACACACATGTCGATTTGTTGCCTATCAATACGAAAGCGGTATAGCCAGCCATTTTACCTCACACGTCGGATGGACCAAATTTGGTCCCTGGCTTTGTGCCCTGACGCAAAAAACACACAAAGACACACAATACAGGAACGGGCCCCTGCCACCCCGACTGCTGGGCTGGAGCCAATTGTGATGCATTTCTGCACTGTGCGATCCTTTGCCAGATGCTGAGTGCACCTTTGCTATGACATGTAGAAGCACATGCAAAACCAGGCCAAGTACGAGTTTGCAGCTCATCAATGCAGTGTAATCAATTGCCACCTCACCATACTGATGTCTTCACAGCAGCCGATCAAAACCCCAAAATAGCAATTTCCAAGTGATCACACACCCAAAAAAATCAGTTTGTAACCAATCATACCCAACACCTACCAAAGTAAACACCCATCGACTGCGACGGGAAGCCGCGGTTGCTACTCGAAAGGCCGGTGAGATCGGCAACCCCACCCAGCCCGTTGGTGGCGGTGTTTGCCAGGAAGCGGTAGTAGCCCTCTGTGGGCAGCTGAGGCAGCGTGATGGCATAGTAGTTGCTTTTGGATATCTTCTCAGAACCACCCACAACCGATATGGCTGTGGCAGAGACGGTTCCCCCGCAGTCTTGCAGCGGTGCACCGCTACTGATGGTTCCAGAGCTGCAAGTCAGGCAGAAAATCGCGTGGCTCACTACTTGGGTGGACTAACTTGGGACCTGTTCTAGTGTCAAGGAGACTCCTTATGGCTCATACGGTGTGGGTAACTCTGGTGGACTGAGGTTAGGACCTAATCTTGTGTCAACGAGGTTAAGATTTCAGAATGTCGAGCATGGGATCAAAAAAAACCATGCAGCGCACTCGCTTGGATCACATGAAATGAATATGTCTCAGGTGAGGTTTTATTCAAAAGCACAGCTGACCACTTTTGAGGCTCACACTGTCTGCTTAAGGAAGCTGGCGATGGAAATCATGTGTTCCCCTATAGTCCATGACAGATCCATACATAATGGAGTGATTGCAGAAAATCGATGGATGATCACATGTAATCATATCGTATGTGACCATGTGCAATTTGTATGAGACTAACATGTCACCAACTAGACGGTACCATGGGCCTCAAAAATGGATTGCGTATTTGTTGTTTTATTTATATCTACTTTTACACATGATCTCGCCCACCTGCACGAGAAGGTCATTCCCGTTAGCGAGGCTCCATTAGGGTTGATCCGCACATAGAGCACCGGAACCATGACGTTGTTTTCGTCGCTGTAACTGCACTTGACATAGTCAGGGGAGCCTGAGAATGCGTCTATGTAACTCTTGTCACTGAAGACTGCAAAAGAAACCTGGGGCTTGGGGGCGACATCTGCGAGAGGGGGGAGGGGTGCGCAGGGCAAAATCAAACGAGCTGGCCAGAACCTGAATATGCTCTGCAGACATCAGCTTTGCATGCTCAAAATCCAGTCTGCTTCACGATTGAGGGTTCACAATCCACAGGTTCAGGTGAAAGTACATTCAAGACACAGCAGGCACGCAAACGCATGCATACGAATCACAGAATCCATTGCAGGTACGCTACCGCATCAACAATGCACCCATGCCGCTTCCCAACAACCACTCACAGCTGTAGTTGGCCCACGCCACCGTCTTGGTGACTGACATGTAGCGCACGCTCACGCTGAAGGTGTACATCGCCTCGGGCTGCAGGCCCGACATGCTGGCGGCCTTGGTCACGGCAGGGCCAAGGAAGGGGCGGGGGCGCGCCAGGTAGTTTTGGTTTATGCCGAGGCTGACCTGCGGAGCCACGAAGGGGTACGATTATAGACTTATGTTGGGGTATGGAATTGAGCCTTGATGTAAATGTGTATGCAACAATTGATGATAATTACTGCCTACTTTTAACCATTGTTCTTATCATAGTAATCAATTATCTGCTCATTTATTTACCACCACCGGTGGCCACTTTCCACTGCATCCATCACTCACATCTGCCTTTGTGCATGGTTGCAGACTGGCAAAAGGGTTTGGAATTAGGGACGAAAAACCAACAGCCCCGTCCAGTAAGTTCCCAGGCGCTGAAAATTTGCATTGCAGTGCAAATGTATAAAAACAATAGTGATATTTAAGTGGTATTTAACCCTAAACAGTGCCTGGGTTTATAAGGTACCTGTACATCCCCTGGGATGGATGCGCCGGGTGTTGAGGACGACACAGAAAAAACCGCATACATCTTGTAATCGTTACTGTCGTACGGCTTCTGGTAGACCCCGTTCATATCCACAGTGAAGCTGACGCTGACTTTGTCTTTTTGAACTGAGTCTTGAGTGACTGAGTTGATGGTGATGTTGCCCTCGCCTGCAGGAGTATAATCGATCATCAATCACTCTAAACTTTAAATATATCTTTTATTTGTTATATACATGAAAATGATATATAGCGCATTCATTTGTAGTTTTATTGTACTTTATCACCCTAACCCTTACCCTAACTGTAACCCTGAACTTGTGTTTAAGTTGCTTGTCATGCAGTGTATGACGGACATTGATGGACATATGTGCAAGCTCATTGCAATGCGGTTTGACTACACCGTCCAATTACGCATGTGACTGGTGCAAATCCGCCGTATTAGCCTTAGCAATATATGGCAGGTTTAAGCAAAAACGCCTGATATGTGTGCCCCTTAACATCCGCCCTACCTACGCATGTTATGGTGGCTGTGCGCGACAGCACCCGCTTGCCATCCGTGCTGCAATAGAACTTGGCGGTGGCGTTCACCACCCCTGGCTTGACACACATGATGTCACTGGCCAGCGCAACGCCGAATCCAGGCCAGGACGATGTGTCTCCTTGCGCGTAGGTGAAAAGGGAGGAGTCGGAGGTGAAGGTGGTGAGGGGGTGGTCGTCCGAGGCGGGGGCAATCACGCCATCGCCAGTCGCGACCTGGGGCACGGGGGGTAAAGGTCAAGAGGTAATGGGAGGTTGCAAGCTGATTGGAAAGATCCAAATGCAATCTGAAGTGGTGGAAGGCATTTGGTCAATGCTGTTGGGTCTCCAAAGAGTTGAAAAGGGCATTTTAGGGTTTTAGCTCTGCCCTGCCATGCACGGACTCCCATTGTCCTGCTTGTTTCCCTATCCCAGATAAGGGTTTCAAATGGGTTTTTAGGTATTGGAGTGTCCCCCACCCACCTTGAACGCCACCCAGGTGTCATGTTTCTGGCCGTTGCAGTCAGTGGCAGTGGCCTTGAGGTTGAAGGGTATCTCGTTGTACCCTACCAGTAGGGTTTGGTCTGGGAGGTCGAGGGCGGCTGGCGCAGCGGCAAGAGCAGTGGCTGCATAGGCGGGGGAGGGGTGGGGAGGGGGTTTGAATTCAAGGGGTGCTGGGAACAATACCCTTCCCATACATGTCAGGCATGCCAAACCAACGAATCCCCTTCTGCAGTCCAAGCTCAGAATTACCACACATGGGAAGGCGCGATTGCAATGGTAAGGGGTGCTCGGCTGGTGATAAAACCCTAACAAGGGTTTTTGCACACTGCCAGTGGCACCGTATGCACCACATGTATGCACCACGTGTGTGCACCACGGTATGCAGGGTTGTTGCACCCAACACTGGCCACCAAGGGAGGGTTGTATAGGCATGAAGGGGTAGGAGGGGTCCACTCGCCCATGTACGCTTCAAACACGGCTGTTCTGCACATTCTGCATGTAGGGTTTTAGACATCTACAGCTCTTAAATTGGGGCTTTGCGCTGCTTCAACTACACTATTCTGCATACTCTGCATGTAGGGTTTCACACATCTACGGCTTTGCAGCAGGGCTTTGCAGCGTTTAAAAGCGGGGCGTTCACTCACCAGGCACTGTGTAAAAGTAGGTCGACTTGCCCTCGACTTTGTTTCCATTCCAGGTGGCCACGGGGTTGAAAATGTATGTGGAACCCGACACCAGGTTGCCGACCTTGACAATGTATGTGTTGACATATCGTGTGAGGGCAATTGGCCAGGTGGCAAGGACAGTGGGATCTTCTGTAGGGACGCCACCTGGCGGGTTGCTGCCAGCATGCACCTCGATTGCCCACTGCACAACCAAAAAATTCAATTGAAGAGAGTTGTGTTGTGAATTTGGTTGGAATTTCAATGTTTTAATTTGTTGCTAAATCCTGGCAGTCATGGTGATCACCGTTTCTACCGACCATTCTGTCATAAACTGGAATGATAATACGCGGATACTACATGGTGTGCCTATAGCAGGCGATGCCAGACCTTTGATGCAATGATCCGTGCAAACGTCTGGTGTGTTGGGGTTTGGCAGCTCATCAGCCATGCATCCCATCCCATGTCAAATATACAAATAGATAAATAGGTAAATATCGTCCATAATATGGATGATATGGATATCGTCCATAATATGGACTCCAATATCATATATCACCGGTGTTTTCGTGCTGTGCCACTCACCGTAGGCCCTGGGTTGGCCCCCCAGGGCGGGCGAATGGCCAAGAATGATTGGGACTCCCAATCAATGTTGATTGTCACCGAGATCTGTGCTGTGGTGTCTGATTGAAGGGGGTCGAACACGTAGTAGTTGATTTTGGCCGCCGAAGCGGCGTCTGCGGGACATTGGAGTGGAGTAAGTGGAACTACATGAACGGATGGATTGACACACAGCGCTTGGTGCAAGGGAATGAACCGTACTAAATGTATAACCGTACGCAATTGTTGACTGGAACCCTCAGATTGTGACATATTTCAGGTTGTGACAAATTTTGCAGGTTTGCCCCACACACTGTCCTCCAGGGCAGGCTACTATTATTCCTATTATTTTTACTATTATTATTTTAAGTTTGGTTTTTGGTGCGCTCCTCCGCAACTCACAAAACCCACAGGGCCTCACCTATGCAATTGATGTACATGACACCACTGTGTGCTGGGGAACCATTTGGAACTGCTACGCTGGCCGTGTAGTCCCCCTGCCCGGGCTGATTGCATCTCCAACTCCCGGGATTTTCTGGCCACCCCAGCGTTGCCAATCCCTTGGAGTTTGTTTTGACGGTGAGAGTGGAACCTACTGGGACGTTGAGCAGTCCGGCGGGGCGGTTGGCAATGTCTCGCGTGAAAATCTCCCTCTCATACTGCACCCAGTGACGTTGTTTCATGATTGTATAACGCACAAATGTCTACTTGTGGTGATGCAAGCAATGAAGAATGGATATATATTGGGTGGATTATAAACATTCTGGTTCGTTTGGAAGGAAAGCGCTAGCGGACGGTGAAAATGCATGGCAAGGAAGGAGGAGAATGACCGCAAATTAATGCTTTCTTTCCGCCAAATGGATTGCAAGAGATCAGCAGGTAGTGCCCCTCCCCTCCTCGGGGCATCAAGGCTTCACCTTCAACATCATAGGGTTTAGGGTCATACTTAGAAGCCTGTCCCACCTTGAATGTCACCGCAACGTTGGCCTCCGGCTTCCAGTTGCACCCATCGCACGTCATCACACTCACGTTGGCCTTCCACTCTACACCACTCCCACCATAAAACCCGATGAACGACCCTATTGCTCCCATGAAGGTAGGCTCGGTATAGTGCCCTGAGCAGGTGCAAACCACCGGAGGGGGCACGTAGTGGTCGCACAACGTGAAGGTGCTGCCCACACGGGTGAGGTCAAGGCTGCATTGCTGGCCGTCGCCCGTGAGGGACCCGTCGTCACAGTAGCTGCCGCAATCGGCAAAATCCTTGGGGCAGCGGGCCCAGCACTTGGCGAAGAAGATGTCGGGTGCCCTAGAGAGGCAAGTTGCACAGTTATACTTTAAGCTGCATGTGTTAATTATTTCATAATTGTATTTTAAATTATTTTATTTTAAGTATTATATATTTTAAGGAGGCTTAGTTGCACAGTTGTTTTTAGGGATGTACAACGCATGTCCACATGCAGCTTACGGCATGTACATGTGCACATGGAAGGCATGTGGATACGTGGTATTGAAAATGATTGCTCGAGTCAACCGCACCAATCGGGACACTTTCCATAGCACACGGCGGCTTCATTGTTCATGCCGGGGGGGCAGTCCTTGCCACCTGCGCACGCAATGAGACACACCATGAGTACCATGAGCCATCATTCATGGTAACTCAGCCGGTAGACGGATGTTGATCATTCATTGGGGCACTCAAAGTGGTAGTACATGCATGCATGTCTAGAAATGTGGCGGCACATGTGCTGACATATAAACGAGGATATGAAACTAAAGCTTGCTCTTAGTAAACCTCATATGGGAGATGGTTGGGGCCAGTCAAGTCGTACTGCATGAAGATATCCTGCCCGCATGCGGAACCTAGCAAAGCAACATGGCAAACATGAATATCAAGATGAAAGAACGAGTCAACCAAAATTAGTATGTTAAGGTTTGAGCCTCACCTGTGCTGGAGCAAGGTTGTGTGAAGAAGTCCCAGCCACTACCACAATTCCAGCAAATCCCGGCAACATCTGTGCCGCCATTGGCACAGTTGCCGCAGTTGGGATTCAACAGGGAGCAGGAGCTTCGGAATTCAGAGTCCTTGGTGCAGTAGCCTGCATTAATGTTCAAAAGCATCAAAGTGACTTCTTGGCTTGAAACAATCACTAGTAGTTATGACGGCAACAACCCGCAAAGGTTTGGGCTGACACAACAAAATGTCACGCATGTACGTACAAAGGCTCCCAACCCTTGTAACCTAAACCCTCCAGCCCCCAGCACACACCCTTCATGAAGTGATCCGTGAAAAACGCAACCAGCTTGTTCTTTATTGAGTTGAGCACCCCGTCCATGTTGGATATGCCCAACCTCAGGTCAATTTTAACGTCGACGCCAAGGAGTGTGAGGTCAGCAGCAATGCGCATGAACACCTGCCGATGTGAGATTAGTGATCAAACAAAGCATGAAAACGAGTGAGTTTGCAATGAGAAGGATGATGTATGCTGGCCCATTAAATGTTGTTAAAGTCAACAGCGAGGCGCATGAACATCTGCATTTGTTGAAGTTAGTTGAACGCTAATCTATGACAGCTTATACAACTAAAGTGCTTGCACTTGCACTTGCCTCCGATTTGGTAATCTTGAGCTGCACAGTGGCAGTGTTGAATGAGAAGCCGTTGTGGAAATTGATGCCCAATTTAGAGAGGTCGATGCCCAGGGCGCTGCGCACGGTACGATGCAGGCTTAGGGTAGGATCCATTTTTAAAGTTTTGAAGTCAAGGATTGATGTGTTCGGGTCATGTGTCAAGGCAAAATTTAGTTTGAGGTGGAGGGTTTGAGGCTGGAGCCGGTATGGCTTGGCTCAGCAAATCATTGTATCACAAATAAACATATGTAGGCCTATGTGATCTGTTGCTGCACGGGCTTCCAGCTTGTACAAAGTTTTACTCCATGGTTGGCTTGGAATGCTTGTATTTCATTTTAAAATTTGTTAGTCCCATTGACTTTCTATTGCATAGATACATGTTGGGGATGGTGGTGGCTTCAACCTAATGCAAGCCCTAATAAGGTTTGTACCCTTTGAGAGTCGCCATTTCCATTTGACCCAAAAGATTGGCAATGCAACGTATGACAAAACCATCAACCCAGAATCTCTTGACATCTCTTGATATCTCACGTAGAGTACAAAGTGGCACTCAATTGTCAACAACACTGTGGATGAGGGTTTTGTTTAGAGCGATGCGTACTTGCCAACATCGTTTTGGACTCCGTCCAACACCGATCTGATGGAGCTCCCCTGCAGGCAGTGAGGGGAGGTATTGAGCACATGGCTAGAAGGGGTCATGGTCGGGATTTGGGAACATGTAGAACATGTGGGTATGTCAACCTGGGTATGGGTCTAGTGTGTTACATTTCTCAAGCAGCGTGTCTATCACATGTCTCAAGCTACATGCATATCACATGTCTTGGTGTGTCGAATTCACATGATCGTTTCCTTGAAGACACCTGCTATACAACCGCATGCCCCACATCAAGCGAGGCCATAGACTCATACACACAAATACTTTTGTTCCATACTTTACATTTTGGTATTTTGAATGATGGTTCATGCGATTATCTGAAACACTGTACGCACCATGTCCATGGAGACGTTGAAATCCACCCCTTGCGTGTCCATCTGGAAAAACACGGTGGAGCTGATTCCCAACATCTTGATGCTTGCATTCAGTTTGAAGCCCTGGTCTATGTACACATTCGGCACCCGCGTCGCGACACGCTGCGTGGCGCAGGTGATGGCCACGTTGGAGAACTGGAGGTTGAGCGGGCCAAGGCTGGCACTCACTCCAAGGGACTTGAGCGCGTTCTCCAGGTCAAAAGAGCCGATGGCCACCTGCAAAAGGGGTGGGGGGTTGCTCCCATGCACAAATTCTCCACGTCAATGTTATGGGTGCAACGCCAAAGTAGGTGCGTGCTGAGCATGACACGATGCACCAACCAGATAGGGAAAAGTCCTGTGCCTGTACAGATATACCCCTAAATAAGGGTTTACTAGAACCCTAGATAAGGGTTTACTGGCAATTCCAATACCCATAGATAGGGGTTTACTAGAACCCTCGAGAGGGAGGCTAATCCCTGCAGGGCCCTGGAATCCCCTATAACGCTAATACTGTAGCTGTATAGCAGCTATAGCACAGCATGGCAGGGGTACCGTAACATGGCTAGACCAGGCTTCTGGAATGTTGTAGAGCAGCGTTACCAGTAAGCTATATAAAGGCACAGAGCCAGCAGAAGCCCGACTTCTTAAGTTTATTCCTGCGTGCATTTTGCTTTGTGCACTGAGAATGCCGCTAAATGGCCACCATGCCTGAAATTTTAAACCATACACCCTTAGCCTCCCGCTCACCGAGAAGCCAAACCCGCCCGCGGTTTGGTCGTACACCATGGTTGTGTTGGCGTCCACCCCCACAATGCGGGTGGAGGCATCGAGGTAGAAGGACTGGATGGAGGTGGGGGCTGCACGGAGGGTGATCTTAGCCAGAAGGTACCTGCGGGTGGGGTGGGGAGGGGGGTGGGTAGGGTGGGGGATCACCACAAGACGTTGGTGGTGGTGCTAGATCTAGTGACCTCACATGAGGGGTTGTAAAGGCCAACAAATGTGACATGGCCTATGAGAAGGTTATTATGATGGGCTGACCACGCGTGTGGAGAGCAAGATGCCTATGATCAATAGGATGTATATACGGCTCAAAGCAAGATGCGTACGATCAATAGGAATTACATTTATGAGGTTCAAAAGGGGCTGTCTGACCCTTATAAGGGTTTCAGAGGGGCTGCCTGACCCTCACTGTCACTGCCCAGGCTCACCTGACAACAATGAAAGGGAAGTTTTTGAACCCCAGCTGACTCAGCACCTCCCCTTGCAGGGTGATGGAGGTGCCTGTGCTCCCCCCTTCCACACGAGCCCCGATGGCAAATGCCACATCTGCAGGTGGGAAACCAGCAGCGATCTAACAACAACACCCGCTGAGTACAAATCAAACATGTGTTTGAGGATTGGCCGCCCTCTGAGCTTTGATAGGCCCTCATACAAAGTGCGTGCGTTTTCAACCACTGATGGCACCTTCAATAGCACAGCCATTACATGCTCATGCAAAGGGACACCAAACCAATTCCCCGGTATGATAAACATCGTGCATATACATTGCACTTCAATGTGCACGCATGTACACCCACATGGTCCCCAGCCTGCAAAGGAATGCACAAACGAGGGTTCATACCCTGCATACACTGTACAAGTGGCTCCCACTAAGAGCCACTTTTAGTAGATGAGCAAGGAGTACACGCACCGGTTGGGTCGAGGATGTCTATCCTGATGGTGGCGCTGAAATCTGCTTGCAAGTAGAACGCAATGTCCTGGCCGGAGCGGGCTTGCAGGCCAAAGGCAAAATCCACCTGCAAACCGTGGCACCTACCCTCAAACCCTATCCCCTCACAAAACACCACATTGCTTCCCATCACATCAAAGAACATCGCTTGACATCGCAATGTCAAACCGGTTTAAAGATATCTCATCAAGCCGCTCTCGATGCTTGTAAACGGCATGGCATATTACAAGATTTTATTTGACAGTCACATTTAGGGAGCCAACCCGGGCTCGCAAGATAAATTATGGAAAGAACAAGAAGATGAAGCATTTATTCAATACTATTTTATCTTCCATTTTACCTTTCTTAACTTCCATTTTATTTCATTCTTTTTGTCACACTTTCTCTATGAATTCTACCCGCCACCCCTCCCCCTCTCAACCCACCATGGAGGGCCCCACAAAGGGTGCGCCCGCGTCAAACACCCACGTCTTTTGCAGCGCCAGCTGCACCGCGTTGGTGTTGGGATCCACTGTAAGGCTGACGTCAGATGAGCTGAGGCTCAGCGCATTAAGCACGTCGAGGACTGCCTGCTTGCCGCTCAGGTCGGGGACTGCTGCAATCCCCAACTTGCGGCCCGACCTGCAAGGGGGGTGGGGCAAAGGGAAGTGGTTAAACGATATTTATGGCATGGTGTGACTGCTAGTAATGTGACAAGCTTAATTAGGGCAAAAACAAAAACCACTCATGGTGTGCTATGTAACGTTCCTGGTCATCTAGAATTGAGAAACCAACACATAAATAGCGAATGAAAAGAACTAAGAGTGAAACACAGCACAACAACGTGATGGGGGGCATATTAAGGGTGTAGGCGCGTACTTGTAGGAGACCACCACCGAAGTAAATGTGACCGGGTCCAAAAAGTCCAGCACCACGCCCGGGGTGTCGGGCCACAATGTGGAGGCAATCGACCTGACGTTGATGGCGCCAGTGGTGATTGTTAGCTGCACCTTTGGGGTACCCTTGGCTTGGGCAGCGGCTGAGGCAAGGGCTGCCACCACCGACACAGGCACATTTACAAGCACGCCTGCGTGAGAAAAGGTAGATATTTGGGTAAATGAATGGTGAAGAGATGATCAGTTTGTGGTTACACGAACATGCATGCGCTGCACATGGGCCCAAAATACAGAGATATATAGTTCGACATTATGTTTCAAACAGTCGGACTAGCAAAGTGCGTCTACACTGATGCTCCAAAGGATAACGTATGAATGCCTGGATTTTGATGTTGGGCTTTAACTGTGATTTAAAGCATGAGTATATTAATTGAGGCCTGATGTCTATGTGCACCAAACTCCTTTTAAGCTTCTTTTTTACACCCTGTTGGCTCGAACCTGTCAGTGTTCCCTTCAGCCCCACGCCACTCTTTGCATTGAAGCTGGCGGAGGTGATGGTGAGGTGGTCTATGGGGGAGAAGGACCCTTGCCACTGCACATGAGCACGATACACCAGGTGTGAGTATGCATACAAACTGCAGTCTGATAATAGTAATTGTAGTCCGTATGGTTTGGTGGTTGATTGTATGACCATGATGATTTGGACCTCATGTGTGCCAAATTGATAACAACTTAACAACAACAGATGATCCAATTGAGAAACCTGCTTTGAACACATAAATGCACACATTCAATCCTCAAACAGATTGGCCAGCTGCAGCTAGCTGGGCCTAAGAAAATCATGGAGGCAATACATTTATGCACACGTTATATCAATAGCCGCACATTGGTTGATCTGTCCTTCAAACAAATTGGAGTAATTGGAGGGAAACCTGGGCAACCAGTTTCAGCTTCAAGTTTTTAGGTTTAGGTTTCACAGAATAATGATGAAAAGCCTGCCGCAGTCCAAAGACCATGGGCAATTCCCGGATGGAGCGATTTCCGGTCCAGGGGGGGCGTTAGGTATTAGGTTGAAGGGTGTGACCGTCGTGAGTTTTAGATTCTAGGGCTCAGGGGTGTGGTACCCACCGCGATGGAGACGTCAGCCTGGATGCTCCCCGTAGGCCCCATGACCATGAGCTGGGCTCCCACACCGCTCACATGCAGATCAGGCATGCTGATGGTGGTAGACACATACACCCCCGGGCCAAGCAGGCTGTTGTCTGGCATCTTGTAGCCAGTGTAGCCGGCCTTGGAGGGCACGTACTGGACCTGAATGAATTGTAAAAAATTATGTAAGGGGTAGAATATTGAGGACTTCAATAATTCACAGGACCTGGTAAAATAGCGTGTTGTGAGTGATCAGGTGCATCGTAACGTGGGCCTAAGCCGCTGCCAGGTCAGGTTTGAAAGTAAAACAGGACAAAATACAGGGTGGATCTAGACAGCGCGAGCGCTTTTGAGTACTACTAGTTCAGTGCATCCTAACCTAGGTCTGCCACCAGGTAATTGTAACCTAGCCTAGCATTGCCCCAGGTTGCCGCACATGCGATACATGCGACCCTTGCTGTTGTTGTCACCCTTCTATTTGTTTCTTGATGCCACATTGTGCCAAATCTCCCCCCAACTGCACCTGCGGGCTGGACACCACTAGCGCATCTGCATCCGCTGACCAGTCAAACCCCAGTCCCGAGGCCATCCCTGGGAGCGTGGTTGATCCATCCAGGGATACAGCCAGGTACAGCAGTCCCCGGGGGGAGTCCATGGCAGCAGCCAGGGCAAGACCTGAGGAGTGCACTGCCGACACGCGGTATACGCCTGCGGGGATCGGGAGTGGGGATTGAAGATTGAGTATTGGGATACTATTTTTGGTGTAGGGTGGTGCAAACCTGCTACAGGCCTGAGGAGTGCAGTGCTGACATACGGTATATGCATGCGGGGGATTGGGGATTGGGATTTGGGAATTGGGGATCAGGGCTTTTGGTGTAGAGGTATACAAATCTGCAGCAGCATGGGAGACAGGGTCAGCCAGAGCATTGGGTTACGGTGCAAAGGTACAAGCCCAACGCAACATTTCCTCGTATATAATCAAATTCCTGGTAGTAGGTGCCATGTCTTCCACCACCTTGTATAATACAGCCAGTCCTTACCATCCTATCTGCTTGATGTAAAACTGATTTTCCTCTTGTGACGCAGCTAGCCCTACCTGCTTGATTGCTTCACTTGGCACAATTGCAATGCTCACTCCCCCCCCCCCTTCGCACCTTGCAAATCCGACTTGAGCGAGATGGCCGGGAAGCCCAGCCCCGCCACCGCATCGGGCACATACGCCGGTGCCGAGGGCCACAGCACCTTCACCGCCTGATCCAAAACCACGTTGGATGCACTCATATCCACCAGGTATTTTGGCGACTCCGCTGCCTGCTGGGCCTTAGTTGTGAAAGTCAGCTCGGTATCCATGTCGATGGTTTGGGCAAAGAGGGCGTCGAAGGAGGCGCCTCCGCCGGAGGAGTATGTGCCGGATCGCAGGGTGAGCAGGGTGGGGATGATGGTGACATTGCCAGCCACCTACGGGAGGGTTTGTGTGTGTGTGGGAGGGGGTGATTGTTTTTAGAATTCGGATTCGAAACAAATGCTACCTTGATTAAGATTTTGTATTTATCCACAAATTCATAATTCGTTTTTTCTTCGAATATATTGAATGATCCAATTCAGAACATTTTGGGAGGGGGCGCGAGGTTGTTGTTGGTGTGTCAGGGCAAGAGGCGATGTGGGGCTGCACCTCCAACTTTAAGGGCCAAACCCTCAACCCTGAAACAATACCCTGAAGACATGCCATTGCGTACAAGACAGCTTGCTGCGCGTGCACCCCTCGCCCTAACCAGGGGTTTATTACCTATATAAACCAGTAAAATTAGTATACCCCTGCCCTACCACCCTCATTCCCCTGAAAAGCCCAACCCCTCACATGACCCCTCACATGACCCCTCATACCCCTCACCAGCACGTCCAGCTGCGACAGCTTGCCCCCATCCCCCTTGGCCAGCGCAAATGCCACCAGCACATCATTGGCATCCAGTGCTGCTATGGTGACCAGGGCGCGCAGGTACACGCCAGGCAGGTAGGCGGTGCCGTTGACAACAACGCCGGCTGTGGCTGTGGAAAGGGGAAATCAGGTTTAGAATTCAAGGGATACAAGGAAAAAAACTCTTATTGAAAAAGAGAAGTTGGTTTGTCCGGGTCTCGATTGCCTCCAGGGCTGCTATGGTGACCAGGGCGCGCAGGTACACGCCAGGCAGGTAGTGGTGCCATAAACAACAACGCCTGCTGTGGCTGTGGGGGAGGAGGGTGGGGGTAAGAGGACAAATACATGAGTTTTCAAGCACATTGATGCATAAGCTCATGACTATCTTTGCAGCTTGCCTTTAAGCAGGTATGTTGATCTATGGAGTGCATTTAAATTTGAAATGGCCTTGCCTTCATGTTCATAGTGTGCGTCAGGATACCGGTACAAGAGGTGAGCAAATGCCATTCCATTTGCTGGAATGGAATATTCATAATGAGAATAACCACAAGTAGAGTCTGCAACTGCTGTGAGTTACTGCCATGCGAACTGTACATCAAAACAATGATGGTCCACTATTAGAGATTTATCTTCATCCCACTTATTATTGCACGCCCCATCCCTTACCATTCTCGGCTACATAGATTATAAAGTGCCTCAGCAAAGCGGTACGAGGAGGTGAGCAAACTTCTTTAAAAATAGCCACAAGTAGAGTCTGCAACTGCCGTGAATTACTGGCATGCAAATTGTGCATCGAAACAATGATGGTCCACTCTTTAAAGATTTGCATTCATCTCACCCACCATTCTGGGCCACATAGATCACTGAGATTTGCCGCAGGCTGATTGCGTCGCCCCCGCTGGCCCAGTCATACCCGAAATCACTGGCCAGTGTGGACATTGACAGGGTCCCGGGCCAGTCCAGGGTGAGGAATATCACCCCTTGTGCCTTGGATAGCTGTACTTGAATGGAGTTGCCGCTGGATTGCACTGCTACCAGTGTGTACACGGCTGCCCCAATGATAAAGGATAAATCAAAACTCACATAAAGAAGAAGCAAGTATGTTCAATGATTGGATTGGGTGAGTGTGCCCTAACAGGTCCAACTTCACATTTGGCAGCCCAGGGACACATTTGTGCTTTTGTGATTAAACTGTGATTTTCATATGGTTTCTTCGTGCTCTCATTGCAATTATGTTGCATATGACATTATTGCAATTACACTGCGATTTTGATTACATTGTGAATTTGATCAATTTGATGTGGTTTCATCATGTGCCGTGGTCTCATCATGCAATTAAAGACAATTGTTGAGGCGCACCTTGCAGGTCCGACTTTATGCTGAGCAGCGGGAAGTTGACTGCCTGTAGCGAGTCCAACACTGCTTGGGGCGCACCCGGCCACAGTGTGTGGAGGGCAGTGGAGAATTCAACATTGGTTGCAATCATGTCAACCAGGAACTTGGGTGCGCCATCGGCGATCTGCTTGGCGGGGCAAGTGCGTGAGGTTGTGTACAAAATAATATAAACTTATAAGAATTATTAATTAAACTTATTCAAAATATAACAAAATCCATATTATGCATGCGCGACCAATGACCACGCAGTCTGTCCACAATGGTTGTAATGTTGCATCCGCCACGTTGAAAGCATGGTGCGGAGGACGCCGATGTACATGTGCAAATCAGATGAAGAGCGCACTTGCAAGTGATATGCACACACGAACAACTTACCATATAGGAACATCGAACCATGCATATAGATCATGGCCATCACCTGTTGCGGGGTGGTGTAGGCAAGGGTGCATGCCAGGTTGATGGTCCCCGCCAGAGTGGCGTTGAATAACGCTCCCCCCTTGGAGGAGTAGGCACCGCCGTGCAGGAGCAGGATCCCGGGGATGAGCGAGATGTCGCCTTGAACCTGAACAAAACGAAATTACAGAAGATATGAAGACGTCTGGATTATCTAGCACCCTCTTATCAAGGGTAATAAGATAATAATAGTCCTATTATTATCTTATTACCCTTGCTCTTACTCCCCACCCAACCAGCAGCCCCACCCACTTACCGCCACATCTGCCGTGGAGTTGACCGTTGCATTCCCCTTGAGCAGTGCCAGGGACAATGTCACATTGGGGGCGTCCAGCTCTATTATGGCCCCCTGGGCATTGAAGTACAAGCCAGGGGCGTAGTGGGTGCCCTCAAAATCATACCCGTCGGTGGCTGCAGGGGTGGGGAAAATTTATAACAAATAAATATATACGCAGCCTGCCCGGGCCAAGGGATAGCACAGAACATGTCATTGGGAAGAAGTGATCAGGCTTGTAATATAAACCCCAATCTAACCATGCTTGTAATGTAGACCTCAGTCTAATCAGGCTTGTCATACAAACCCCAATCTAACTGCGAATTTTTAGACTGTTCGAACCAGGCTTCTCACATACACCATCCCTTTGAGACGTGGGTGTTTATTCCAGTGCAACATTGGCCGACACACCCACCAACAGTCTGTTCCATTACCATTGCCATTACCATGTTGTTAAAACCATTCCCATCTTTCACATCTACGCACCATTAGCCGATACATACACCAGCAGCATATTCTGCACCGTCACTCCATTACCAGGTCCAGTCCAATCCACCCCCCATTTGCAGCCAGCGATGCCGGGAACTTTACGGTTCAGGGTTTAGGGTAAACCTTGGATGATGCAGAAGACGCTATAGAATAGCACACCCCAAACCCTATGTCACGCACCATTAGCTGACACATACACCAGCAGCATGTTCTGCACCGTCACCCCGCTACCAGGTCCCGTCCAATCCACCCCCAACTGCGCAGCCACTGATCCCAGGGATAGAGGTCCCTCGAGGTGGAAGGCAATGAGGTACAGCTGGCGAGCCACCAGCACCATGCGGATGGAGACCCCGCCATGGGCTGCTGCCAGGTCAAAGTTGCCTGCGGATGGCGGAAAATATTAATGGAGTGGGCGTAAATGTATCCCTTGCCAAAAGTGGCCTTGAAAATGCTGGTACATGGCACTTTATCATGGGACCAAGGGGAATATCATTCTATAATCAGCAGGCAATGAGGTACAGCTTGCGAGCCACCAAATCCATGCGGATGGAGACGCCGCCATAGGCGGTTGCTAGGTCAAAGTTGTCTGCAGATGGCGGATAATATCAATGGAGTGGGTGTAAATGTATCCCTTGCCAGAACCTGGACCTTGAAAATGGTGGTTGGCACTCTGTGCGCTTCAGCATACATCAGCATGGCAGTTCATCATGGGACCAAGGGGCATATTATCCAGCAGGGAGTGTAAAAGCCAGCTACTAATGCATAAATCAGAAAATGGCTTTATTCGATACAGTGTGTGTGTGTGTGGTGGGTGGGGGGGGGGAGGGGAGGAGAGGTCTCCATGGCAGTGGGTGTGGTGGCACCTCTGATGAAGTGCTAGTGGTGTTGCTGATGGTGATGATCAGGCAGTAATTAATTCAATTGATGACAAGAATGAAATTGCCGATATGCGGACATGGTGGCTTACATGGCACCCTTCCCATGGGAGCTTCGCCTTATAAGAGGATGTCTTTGCACTCACGCCAAGCAAGCAACAAGAAGCCCTAGCATCCATCCCGGCATGGGATGTCTCTCATGTCTAGCCCTACCTGGTATGATTGAGGACACGTCTAGCGAGGGGAAGGTGATCGCCCCCAGCTTGTCGCTTACCAGCTGAGGCACCTCCTGCCATATGGCCTGCACGCCCTGCAACACGGGCACAACAGGCAGCATAAATAAATTGAATATTTCATACTACAGGATTTTTTCTCTCTAGGAATTTACCGGAATTTTTGAAGCAGTCATACTATATAAAAAGAAGTTCAAATTAATTTTAATACTGAATGATGTATGTAAGCATATGCTCCAAACCCCGGAGCGATTTAGCGGCATTAGACTAGCGCTTGCAAGTGTTGAAATCGATTGGTGCACGCCGCCTCCAGCGAATGTGCATACCACATGCCAGTCCTGACCTCCAATATGCACAACAGCATGAGCAAATCCCGGGGCAGGCTTGATCCCAATGATGCAAAAACATCTTGTAGAAGCTGCAGAGTCATGCAATCCCTGTGCCTACTTGTATTAGGGTTTAGGGTTTCATGAAGGACATAGTAGCATTATATTCCCCACCTGGGCCAGGTTCACCGCCGATGCCGCAAAATGGAAGGAGTAATCGTACCCCCCGCCTGCTTTGGGCACCAAGTTGATGTTGGCAAGCGCCGAGAAGCTGCCCGCAAAGTCCATCGAGCCCATACCCAGCAGCCCCCCGCCAGATGCGTCAAATTTGAAATCTGAGAGGGACATGAGGGAGGGGACCAGGGGGAAGGTGGTGGGGAACTGCGGGGGCAGAGGGGAGGGCAAGGGGGTGGGCGAGAATTGCAGTGGGTTTGTGAATAGGGGGCTGCGAATATTCTGTATTTTACATAAGTACCATGTAAACATCAAGCAGAAACCCACCTTGAATTTCACCCCCGAGGCGCTCAAAATGTTGACCTGCGCGGGGTAGTTCGCCAGGTTCAAGGCGGGGATTGTGACCTTGATCCCCAAGGTGAGTGAGGGGGCGGGGTGGGAGACACCCTCCCAGGTGAAGCTGGCCTGATCGGCCTTCTTGGGCACGAATTCAATGAAGGGGTTGGACACCTGCGTCGGGTAACGGGGACAGAATAAAAGGTCTTATTCATTGACATCCTTCATTGTGAATTCATGCAGTTCCCAAATATGATCATATTTTCCGTACGCATGCAGCCTTCTTGGGCACACATTCGATGAAGGGGTTGGACACCTGCGTCGGGTGAGGGCGAGGGGTGGTTAAGAGGAGCTGGGCAGAAAAGATGGCTGAGCAGCAATTCAGTTGGCCCATAACCAATGCACCACGCGCAACCCTACTTGTACTGGAGGCGATCTCACGAGTCAGATGTCCTTTTCGGTTTGGTTGGCCACGTGGTTGATCGATTGGGTGATCATGTGACTAATGACGTGGGTGATGAGACAGCTGATGAGGTGACAGATCAATTGAGATAATTTGAATGCTCAACTGGAATCTGCAGGCGGCGTAGATGTCCAACCAAAACTCTACACGTGTCCAATCAAAATCCTACACCCTACACTCAACACAGCTACCTGCACCACATCAGCAGCCAGACACGGCGGTCCAAAATTAACCCGAAGGCGTGAACCCCATACCCTAAACCCTAAACCCTAAACCCTTACCTGCACCACGTCAGCCGGCAGAGCGGAGGGCCAATCAAACCCCAAACCCTAAACCCTTACCTGCACCACATCCGCCGGCAGTGCGGACGGCCAATCGAACCCCACCCCCGCCGCCACATCCGGCAGCGTCACGCTCCTCCCCATCTCCACCCGCGCCAGCCTCAGCCCCACCCCCTGCCCCTGCACCACCACCAGGGCAGATCCGGCCCCCAGGGCTGCGGCCAGGGGGGCTGAGAGAGGGAATGGAACGGGGATGTCGTCCACAATTGCAGCCTGGATGGATTGGACCAGGCCCAGCATGTCTCCCGAGGAAAGGGTGAGGGAGGCGAAGGAATCCGCGCGGTTGATCGACACGCGCGCAAGCAGGTCGGTGGAAGTGGGTAGCGTGGTCTGCACGGCGGGGTGTAGGGTGTGAGGTGTAGGGTTTGTAGGGTTTGTGCCCTTCACAAGTAGGGTGTGAGATGTAGGGTGTAAGGTGTAGGGTTTGTGTCCTTCACAACTAGGGTCTGAGGTGTAGGGTTTGTGTCCTTCACAATTAGGGTGTGAGGTGTAGGGTTTGTGTCCTTCACAACTAGGGTGTGAGGTATAGGGTTCGTGCACTTCACAAATAGAGTGTGAGGTGTAGGGTTTGTGTCCTTCACAACTAGGGTGTGAGGTGTAGGGGTATGTGTCCTTCACAACTAGGGTGTGAGGTGTAGAGTGTGAGGTGGACGTTTTTTGTCCTTCACAAGTCGCACATACGATCACAGTCACATCATATGGTACCACCACAAGCGATGCTACACAACAGCTTGCACCCCACCACCACATCTGAACCCCATTGAAAACCCGAGCGCTTCCATGAACGCCTCCTCCACCATCACAAACCCTACCAATACCCTCAAACCCCTCACTGCCACCGCACTCCCCAACACTGCCCTGTAGGCTTTACTACCCCTCGCTATAAGCCCCTCACCAGCACCAAAAACCCTGGCAGGGTCACTTTGAAGCAGCTGGTCAGCTGCTGCAGGGCATCGGTGATCCCGCTTGACACCAGCCCCACACCCACACTGCCATCCGAGGTCCTGTACCCCACATCAACCACCACGGGGTCTGAGGCAGCTGTGATGTTGGCGAGGGAGGAGGAGGTGCAGGTCTGGAGGCCGGAGAAGAACCTGTGCGTGTGGAGGCTTGAAAAGTCATTGTTTTAATTTTGTATTCAACAAATACATAATAAAACGTTTGGAAAATAATTAAAAAAACATTTCTTCAAGTTAGTTAGTTACATGCATTCCAGCAAAATAGCCAGATTAGCAGTCAGTCTTGCACATGCGGCGCCACGCAGCTCT
>JAULBX010027661.1:0-35251 GCA_032358255.1 Heterotrichella gracilis
GCGCCCGCGCGGCACGGGCCGCTGGGGAGGGTGCATTCTGGGCGGGCGGGCGGCGGCGGGTTGCCAGGCGGCGCGGCGGCCGCGGCGGCGGCGGCGACGCTGTACAGCGGCGGGGCGCGAGGTGAGGGTGCGCTTGGCCGGGGTTGTGTTGGTGGTTGGGTAGGGTTTCAGTGCACCAAGGTCTTTGTGCTTTGGGTAGGCTTATGCATGCAGGGTGTGATCGCCCTTGAGTAGGGTTTCAGGTGCTCCTCCTCAAAGAATGTGGACGAGCTATTTGTTCGATATGGCGTTGTAAATCCGCCACCATGCGCATCTGATGCACCACATGCGTATTTTCAGAGCATGAATGAATTAAATGATCAATCCCCATCCACACAAGCCTGCTGCATTTAGGGTATTAGTTAGTTAGTTAGTTACATGCATTCCAGCACATAGGGTATGGCATCGTCTAACGCTGATACAAAATCCCATGCGCTTCCCTCCTGCAGGCGTGGTGGCGGCTGCCTTCTGCCCAGGGGGTTACGACACATCCACCTCGGCAGGGGAGGCGGAGCACCAAGGGGAGGAATCAGTTGGTGCCGCTATAGGGGAGGAACTGTACATTGTGTCAGAAGAGGGGGTCCTCACCCGCCACTGGGTGGAGGCGGGGGCTAGGGGGGATGCTGTGGGGATGGGGGAGAGCCCGCGGGGAGGGGGACAGCTAAGCAATGCCAGGTAAGGAAGGCGAGCGCCAGGTCTAGGGTTCTGGGGTTTATTAGGGTTGAGGGCTTTGAGGTTTAGGCCAGCTTCATAGTAAGTGGGCTTTGGTGCAGGTGAAGGCAAGGATTTGGGTTGTTGGTGTTGCATTACATATGATGCACCCTAATGTGCACAAGCTCCCCTGCGAGCCAGAGTCGCACACTACCGTTTGAAATTCACCCATCTACCCACCGAGTGATTTTGCATTGTCGCGGCGTATTGCGGACCACCAATGCAGCCTATCGCCTCACTGGGCTTAGAATCCAAATGCCCAAAGTGCCCCAGATTCCCCAAATTCCAAAATCCCCCAAATTGTAAAATGCCCACAATGCATCCTTGCTCAGTGAGGCGCATATTGGGATGCGACTGCAACCATAGGCACCACACCCAAACCAACGCCCGCGCGCACAAGCACTAAAACCCCTACCTCCCCACCTCACAGGCCCCCACCGGAACCCCCCCAGCACCCCCCCATAGCGCTCCTCCCCCAGGAGCGCTGGGACCTCTGCCGGCGCCGCACATGGCCCGAAAAGGAGGGAACCATAGGGACCCTAGAGCCCCCATTGGCGCCCCTCTCGGACCGCCAAAATGGGGACTGCAAGGGGGGAAACGCCGGGGATGGCGGCGGGGATGGGTGGGCGAGCGGGGATGCGCATGCGTGGATGGCGGAAGCTGAGACGGGGGCTGCGGGGACTCTCGCCGGGCAGAGCCTGTGGGGCGATGGGCAGTTTCGGGCGGTGGAGGTGGGGGTGGGGCGTGCGTGAGGGGAGGGTGCGGGGGGTGGGGGGGTGTCCGCCTGAGGGAAGGACTACCTCCCTTTTTGTTGAGGGAATGGGGACGTGGGTGGCGGGTAGAGTCGGGAATCGGCGGTGCAGCATTTTGGCATGGGTTTGGGTTTTCATAACAGCCCTCAAGGCCATTTGGCCTGTATTTCCGCATTTTTGGCTTACCAAGCATGGGGGCGATGCATGGTCCTCAATGCCAGGTGGTGGTGCTGTTTCGCATGTGGGCAGGCTAAAAGGGGGGGAGGGTCAGAAAAAAGGTGTTGAGCTAATGCGGTGCCATTCAGGATTCGCAATGAATATATATGTGTATGTGGAGCCTGCCTTTATAAGGCAGGATGCCAAGGTTAACAGCTGTAGTGTATAGCAAAGGGGTTGCACCATGCCCCCGTGTACCATAGTTTCCTTTTCTTTTTGTTCCCGGCGGCGCAGCCATGCGTTGTTATGTGTTTCCCAGCGTGCTGCTGCCATTTGCCATTATGTATAATCCCAGGCGTGTGCTGTTTGTTAATGAATTTGTGCGCCAGGGGACGGTTTTCAGGGTCCCCCTTGGTACATGAGGGCTGTGTTGCGGGGTTGAGTGGCTCGTCATTGACAGTCCTGGGACCTGGTATGGCCAGTTGCCGCCCTACTTGATGCAATATCTGCTGCAATTGCTGAGGTGGTGATGGTTGCACCAGGTTTGCATTTTGTGGCGCCACGAGGCGTGTGTGGTATAGGACGTTTCTTCGTGCGAAAAGGGTTGAGTGATGCGATCCTGTCCCTTTTTATTCCCAATGGTTGGGTGGTGTCTATTTGGTGCGCTCGGGTGGGGCCCGAAGTTGATTACGATGTTGGGCGCAGTTTTGCAGAAGGATTTTGATATGTCCGGGGAAGGGCCAGTTTCCTGCAAGCAGTAGGGTCCTCCTCCCGTTGTTAGAAGCATTGCGAACTTCTCAGGCAGAGCATGTAGCCATTTAAGGTCACATTTATTGGCCATTTTTGGCAGACCAGTGGCGCTGTGCGGCACACTCTGTGTAATATCCATTGAACTGATCTATGAAAGTCAGTGACTCGACTGTCCGCTCAGTGTTCCTGCATGCGGAATGCCAGCCGACTGCAGTCACAATGTGATGCATGCCACAGTACAATGTATTGCCATGTACAGTTCATGTCAAGGCTGCATTACATGACTGTGCAGACAGCTGATGCCTAGCCCATAACATTATTACGATGCGCATGCCATGTAATGACAGTTAATTGGTTAAAATGAAGTCAGCATGCTAATCCTGGACGCGATGGCTGTTGAATTTTGCTCTGATTATGCTAGATTATGACAAAATAATGGACACTGTGATAGTATTAATGGGGAAATCTGGCAATCAAATTAGGGTTTATAAAGTGATTAGGGTTGACATGTCACTTTCTCATGGTCCCATGCTGTGTGCCATGTGGCAGCCATTGAGTTGAACAGTCGAGGAGTTTCTAGAATGCTCAGCTCTGGAATGTTCGGCATGCTCTGGAACCTTCTGCGTTCTGAACTCTCTAGACCTTCTGTGAGCAGTATATAAGCATTGCCTGTTGCTGCTTTTGGCCCCCAGAACCCCCAATAGTTTATGTCAGTGTGTATGTGAGTCAGTGTATTGCCGCACGTGTGTAGAGTGTTCCATGTGGGCTATACAAGTGGATTAAGTGTTTGTGGGCAAGGTGTTGTCAGTCCTTGAGTGATAGGAGCTGCACGCTGCCAGTTTTGTGTTTCAGTGTTGTTGTAGTAAGGCCTTGCTCTGTGTTGTGAGCCTTGGCTGTTGTTGGGTTGTAAAGAGGTGACAATACTATTCGTGTCGTTGTGTCTTCTCATAGCTGGTTGTGCACTGGGCCCTCCCATAGCTTGCTGTGACTGTGAGTGACTCTATCAGCAGTGTACCTGTATCCGGCTATAGTGCGGCGCGTTTTTTTTGTCTGCGGGCACGCCCGGTGGGCTCGCCTTGCGTGGTGGTGCCACATGTACAAGTCAAAAGTGCACATGGCAAAGTGCATATGGGAAAAGTGCCTCGCAGCGATCAACTGTGAAAATGAGGTAAATGCATGTTATTTGTCCACACTGTCAGTGCGTTGCCAATATTTGAAAAATGTCAACAATTGCCAAAATTCAACACCAAGTAATATTCACTGGCTCCAGACCATCCACATGCATATTTCATCCAGTGGATGTGACACGCCATGTGCTGCTTAGTAACGTTGCTCATCATTGCATCATGCAACGTTCCTGCAGGCCACTAGCGTCTCCATGGTGTTGCCAATGGTGACCCCGCCGCCTACTGGTCAACCCCCACCCCCTTGCATATACATCCACGGTGCTGTAGCCTTCCATCTCTGGTTGCCAGCGACACCCAGCCAGGCTGGATTACACCCACAACCAGGCTGGACATAGAAAGCTGTTGGCATTGCCGCAACACCTGCGCATAGTCCCGCATATGGCTTGCTCCCCAAAAACCCTGCCGCAGGGTTAACATCAACGGCGGCATCGCCCCAAAGTCTGCGCCCCAACATCCACCAAAACCCTAGCTTAGGTTTCACACGAACTGCGACATCGCCCCAAAGTGTGCCTCCCCACCATCCTCCAAAAACCCTAGCTAAGGGTTCACATGAAGGGGTACATGGGCATGAAGTCTGCGCGGCCCCACAGCGTGCCGTGCGTGGCCATTGCAAAGGCCAGGCCCAGCAGGGGGGTCATCATGAAAATGAGGTAGAGGACGGACAGGGTGTTCCAGCGGGAGCCCACGTACACATCGCCATCCCTGCATGCACCAAGCGGTGGGGTCAGAATGTGGAGTTTCAACAGCAAGAAACGTGATTTTTTCCCTCAGATTCCTTTCAAAGTGAGTCACGTTTGCGGGAACTGGTGTTTCAAGATGCACTCAGGATGTGGAACGGTGGCTAGCCACAAGCTTTGGCATGCAAGGGCATGCGTTCCAGCGGGACCCGATCTACACATCCTCATCTCTGCATGCACCAAAGGGCGGGGTCAGGATGTGGGCCATCACAGGGTACCGTGCTTGCTGTGGGATAGGGGCATTACCAACCAGGAGGAGGGGTTAACTAGGAGATGGACCTTATCCTCTTGTCAACCATGCCCTACTTTTAAATATTACAGCCGCACATGAGTTTGGTGCATCATGGTGTGCATTGGTGCTATAAATAAAAGCAGCATTGGGTAAAGCCCTTGCTCAGGTTTCCTTGCAAGCGCGCGTGCAAAAGACCCTAGGCTAGGGTATTCCCTCACCAGTTGTTGGTGTGCAGGTGCTCCTCCCCGCTCTTCATCTTCTGCTCGCTGGCAAGGTAGGCTTCACGCAGTAGCCCTGGAGCGCAAACATGAACGGCATCTATACAAAGGTTCCATGCATTCCAGCTCGAAAGCAAGATAAGCAGTCGACCCCCTGTATCTATACATGTCGCGCAAGGGCAGGTCTGCCCTAACACTGCTTGTATCATGTCTGAATCTTGCGCACTTGTACCGATAATTATGCCAGTTCATAGGCAACAGTTCTCCATGCAGCAGGAGTAATCTTGTCCAACCACTATACGCTGGCCTAACACACCCTAGTGACCAATCCGAGCATGCAGAGCAGTGCCTGGTAAAGGGAAGGTACAGCACAGTAAGCCATTGCAGTGGATTGGATTTCTGGAGATGCATCCACAATATAATTACAATGGTCACGATATGTGCTCAGGACTCAGTGTCTTGACCACTGTGCGAGAGGCGCTTGTGTGCTGGGTTTCCAGTTGCAGATGAATGAAGGGTTTAGGAGACAGGGTTGGACAGCGCTGTGCTATGAAGGGTTGAGGGTTGGGTTTAGGGGTTTTCAGTTGCAGGTGCCGTGCCACGCACCCAGTTCCTCCCCGATGGTCTTCCCCCCCAGCAGGTGCGGGTGCTTCATCTGCTCCAGCTCCTTGCGGCTGAACCCCTTCTTCTGCACACCAATGATGGGCAGGGCAAGGTCCTCCTCCTCGTGAGCACGCACTGCAACCAATAATTGTACAGATTTAGAACTTCATTAAGCAGTGATGGGGTCTAGCCTCATGCTCCAAGGGACTTTGTAAATTACTGCTGGAAGTAGTCAAGTGTAAAAGCAGCGCTGTGGGCCAAACCAGGTTTTGAATGATATCAAAAGAGCAAAATTCTGGTGTGGTGCACAGAGCAAGGTCCTCCTGCTCGTGAGCACACACTGCAACCAATATACGCATACATAAAATTCATATATAGCCCATATGGGAGGTGTTTAGAAGGGGTGCGTGGGGTTTAGCCTAGGCTTGGCGTTGCCCATGGGTGGCAGGTTTCACCTCGCGCTAGACAGGTGTGTGCCATAGTTCCTGGGGCTTACAGGAATGGAATGGTTTGCCTCACACAATGATGGGCAGCGCAAGGTCCACCTGCTTATGAGCACAGAGTGCAACCAGTCATGTGCAGTCTTTAAAAGCGGTGCGTGGGGTTTAGCCTTGGCTTGGGGTTGCTTATGGGTACCTTTGGTGGCAGGTTTCACCTCGCGCTAGGGATGTGTGCCCCCTACTTCCTGGGTATAGAAAGGTGCATAGTCTTGCTTCATGGTAGCAAGTGCCAATGTTCTGATGGTGTTACCGCAAACCCTAAACCCTAAACTGGCACACCACAGCCATGACTAAAGCTGCGCAAACTGCCTATAGCACCTGCGCACAGGGTGGTGTCAAGCGAACTACCAGAAAGGCACCACCATCGGCTCATTCATGAGGCAAAGGAAAATAGAGTGGGTCCTAGACGCCTTGATACAGGCGGTGCAGGGTGGTGGCCACTGGCTGCAATGGTGCATGATCCACAAACCCTGCTGCATTGCTGCAGACATGCACTCCCCAACAGATGGCCACATTAGTATCAGTAGTATTTTATATCCATCTGTGCATTCTGGACACACGTGAGGCTATCAGAAACGGTGTCGGACACGTTGAGGGCAGATTAGGCAGTTGCTTCCACAGGGTGCTAAGCTTCACCCACCTACAAGACTGCGGCGAGGCTTCTGGGGTTGGCTGCGGCGCTTGGTGGCCGCGACACGAGCAGGAGTCAGACTCACTGCTGTAAGGGCGAACATTGTTGATATCCCCCACTTCAGTGGACCACTCCTTGAACGGCGGGAAGATCCTTGAAAGCGACAAATGTGTGGACAGGGTGAAGGTAAAGCAACCCCGTCACTTGGAAAACGTGGCGCTCAAAGCTGATATATTTGGTCAGTTTGTGGGAAAGGTTGTAGTTGCACAAAAGTAGATGAGCGTGCATATATACGTGACCACTTCCACCCTTCACCCTTCACTCCGACGGTGACGTGCATCTGACGTGGCTGGGCTCAAGCCTGCCCACTGCGTACAGCTCAAAGCAGTAGCAAAACCCATCATTACACACTTTGAACTTCTCGGATAGGCTATTGCCTGTCATCCTGTTTCAGCTTGCTAACCCACAACACAATCTGCCCGGCATTGACCGGCATGTTTTGCCCGGGAAACCAATCACCCAATCGACGCTGTCAGCACCCGGGATGCGGCTTTGAGAGACACATAACGCTTTGGTGTATGACAGTGGTGCAACTCTCGGCTAGACACCCTTTCAATGTCCCACGTGGAAGTGCACATCATGATGCAGCGGGGGGACTTGGGGATACAATGCCGGGGATGGTAAAATGGAAGGCTGCAGGTTTTTGAACGATATCCAAAATCGTCACCTGCGGGGCAGCGCCAACCAGCTTTAAAGGTTGCTGCGAAGTGCATGTTGCAACAGGACTTCTAACCACTAGTACACCCTTAACGCCCTCCGCAACCCACAGCTTCACTTTCAAGCCTATTCCGGAACCGGGCCGTCCATGCCCACACGCTATTGAAAGCATGGCTTCCTCAAGCAAGCAAACCGGTGGCGTTAGGCTCCGGCTGAGGTTTGGCCTACTGGGAGCAGAAACGAAGGTTGCTGTTGTGGAACAATGTTGCTCTACAGCAGCCCCAGAAGAGACCAGCGCCAGCGCACCCACAGACCAAACAGAACACCATGCCATGGCCAGCACCAGTAGCAGCAACGAGGAGCACACCACAGACCAGGCGTTGCCGCCGCTGGCGGACGAGCTGTATCAGCGGTTACAGGCCAGTGGATGCTTGCAGCGGCTGGCCAGAACAGGGGAGGAGGTGGACGCAAGGTTTCTGCGGCGGTGGCTGAGGGCTAGGAAGGAGGACGTCCTTGTGACTGCGGAAGCTATCATCCAGCATGCTCACTGGCGGGATGAGTTCCTGCCTACTGGGCGAATCGAGGAGGTGGGCTAACCCAGATCATGAGCAGCGTCCCTTTGTGCTTTTGGTGGGGCTTGGAGAACCCCGTGCATTGCCCGTTTCGGAAAGATATTGGCATGGCTTGCTATTGGCCCACCCACCCTTATCCAACAAACAAGATTGCAGATTGCAGCAGGAGTCTGCAGGGCAAGGGTTCATTGCCACCTATTCAATGTCGCGGCTATGCCTTGTCTTGCCTTGCCCGTTATTTGCTGCTGGGTTTTCTGCACAGGAGAGCAACGGCCACCTGCATAAACAACGACACATACCCCATTCTTCACGGCACCATTCCTCGCCTTCCCAAACTCTGCAGTATAACCTGCTCTCCCCTAATACCCACTTCATCCTCTCCTGCAGTACGAGATCCAGTCCGAGCTGGACGCCAACAAGGTCTTCCTGCAAGGCACCGACACAATGGGCCGGCCGGTCATCGTGATCCAAGCCCGGAACCACAACATGAACACCCGCAACTTTGAGGAGACCAAGAGGCTCATCTGCTACACGTTGGATAACGCCATAGCCGCTGCCGACCCTGACAAGGCCCCAGACGGCAAGATCTGCTGCATCTTCGACTTGTCAGGTACCCACCTCACCCCCACATGCCCTGCCCCTACGACGCAACGCCCCTGACCCCACCTGATTGAACTCCTCAGGCAAAACCCAACCTTTGAAGTTTCAGGTTGCAGAGGAGAACTAAAAATGTATAATGCGCTGTCTATCACCAGCACTTGCGCTGTCCAACCCATGCCAGCAAGCACTGTTACCCCGAACCCATGCCATTTGTTAAGAGCCGCGTACCAGGCCTATACATATACAGCAGCCAAGCCTGCGCAATTATGTGCCGGCTGGCTGTCTCACAAAGTTGCTGCAGCCTGTCTCTATCCCGCCTTGCCCGCGTAAGTGCTCGCCACTCAGTGCAAGCATACCATCCGCCGCGCCCTCCTTCCCCACCCCTCGCTCCCCCTCCAGACTGCCAGGAATCCACCTAAACCCACCACACACACCCCAACCCTTGCTTTTGTACCAAGCACTCTACTCCATAATGCTTGAACTTCCATCTCCTACCCCGCTCCACCCGCGCACCATCACCACCGCCACATATCACGTACCGCCCTGCACCCCTTCCCTTGACTTTACCTACTCCCTCGCCCCCAGGCCTGGCCCTGCGCAACCTGGACGTGGCCGCCCTGCGCGCCATCTTCGACACCCTGCAGCAGCACTACCCGGAGCGCCTGGCGCAGCTGTGGTTTGTCAACGCTCCCCTCATCTTCTGGGGCATCTGGAAGCTGGTAAGCCCCTTCATCCAGCCAGCCACCAGGGAGAAGCTGGCGTTCATCGCGCTGGGGGGGCGGGAGAACGCGCTGCGCGCCGCGGTGGGAGACCAGGTGGGTGGGGAACCCTAGGGTAGGGTTTATCGATGGCAGACTGGACCAGTCCCTGGGCATGCGAGTTTATTGGGATCAACTTGGTGAGATGGCGGTGGTGGGAGGCAAAATCATGTGTTGCGGGTTTGGCGAGGGGCAAGTGGGGTGAGGGGCAGCCCGCCTGGAGATAGGGGTGTTAGCCTGGGGTAGCAGTTGTGCGGGGCGGGCAGTGTGCTGCTGGTGCCTTGCTAACTCAGCCACCTCCATCCTGAGCAATGGAATGTGGCGTTATTTCAGTACATTTCTGTTTAAGTGAGTTTTAGGACGGGGCAAATTTCTCCCAAACCAACCTCCGGCACACTATGTGCATGCATTAAAATGACGATTCAGGTGCATTATCAGTGCGCTCCTGACACAGGTGCTCCCACGAGAGTATGGCGGCGCTGGCACCCTAGTGCCGCGGTGGCCCAGCGACGCTCCGCCGCCGATGTTAGAAAAAATCCTATAAAACCTTGTAATCATCACAAGCAAATTCGCATAAAAAGTTGATAAGAGATCGCAAAACCCAGACAACACTGTGTTGTTGATTCTCCCATCCTCCACCTTGCCACAGGTGCTCCCACGAGAGTACGGCGGCGCCTCTGCCCTTGTCCCCATCCAGCATGCGGTGGCCCAGCGGCGCACCGCCGCCGCCCCGCACCGCATCCGCGCCTCGGCCGCCGCCTGCCCGTCCTCCCACCCGCTGCCCCCCGACCCCTCGCGCATGCAGCGGCTGCGGGGGGCGGGCTCCGCAGTAACGCACGCCATGACGCACGCGGCGGGGGCGGTGCTGCACTTCCGGCCCTGGCGGCATGGCTTTGGGGGCCATGGGGAGGGCGGGAGTGGGCTGGTGTCGGGGGGGAGAGGCGGGAGCCTGCGCCCCAGCGGGAGCCTGAGGGTCCGCCTGGGTCGGATGGCCAAGGGGGATTATGGCAGCTTTGATGATGTGCGGAGGGTGGTGCTGGGGATCCTCCTACCGGGGCTGCTTCTGCAGGTAAGGCTGGATAGGCATGCGCGGGAAATCGGGGGAGGCAAAGGTGCAATGGGGTATTGTGAAGGTGGCGGTCTTGGGTGTTGTCGCAGGTTCCGCATGGCTTTAATGCATTGTCAAAAATGCAGTTTTAAGAAATGCACTCCATAATTGCCGGATGCCCAGTTAGCCGCATGGACATTTTAAAGTGAAACTCAAAATTTAACTTAAAGATTGTGTTTTCTTTCTTGTATATAAATCAGAGGTAAATAAGCAAATGGGCTGCTGCTGCAGGTGCTGCTAATGTTGGCGCAGAAGATGGCAGTGGGGCCGCGCTGATGCACAGGGGGGGAGGGGGGTTCAGGGGATGCTGGCACAGGGGAGGGAATTATTGGGGTGCTGGCACTGGGGGGGAAAAGGGGGAGGGATCGAGCGCTGCATCGCGCTGTACATGTGATTGCAGTGGCATCCAATACAAGGGAAGGATAAGGGAAACCACCATTACGTGGCGTATTGCCTTGCTGTGTTTTATGTGTGTTTTGGGTTGTAGGTCGGCAAGTGGGAGGGATTGATTGTACATTTGCGATTTTTATGCGCGCACAATTTGCGCGGAGCTCTGTTATTTACGGTTTGGCATTGCCCCTGGGAATGATAGTTGACCTACTGCCCCGCCAATTTTCAAGTACAAGTTCAACCGAATTTTCGCTAGGTTTTCTGCTGAAAATTTCTACCTGGTGCCGCTTTACCACATATCAAACACCTCAGGAATTTGGGGTGATTCCTCGCCACAAAGGGCATTGCTGTGTTGCATGCAAAATTTTCATGGTACAGGCCTCAAGGGTGTGTGCTTTTGTGTCTGGCATATGCAAATGCTGTTGCAGCATTTTCCTCAACGTATGGCTACCGCTCGTGCTGTTTTCTGGGAGAGTGAGTCAGGGAGGGCGCTTGGTGTGTGCGCACGCACTAGCTGCCAGCGGCGCATGCGACTGTTTTGGGTATCGATACCTACCTAGTGGTGCCTGCACTTGACTGGAGCGACTGGTGCACAGATAGGATGGGTGCTGCCGCCGGGTTTCAATAAGCACCTTGCCCAGCACATGCCACGCTTTTAGTTAGTAGCTGATGAGTAGGTTTTGAAATTTATGCTATGGTACATAGAGCTTGATCTTAGAATGGTGTAAATGAGTTGTTGGGTCAATAGATCAATTGTATTAGGTGAGAGAATGTCTTCAACGTACAAGCTTTACTGAGACAGCTTGCAAGACTCATCAAGTTGACACATGGTAGTGTGCTAGTCTGAGATCGATGAGATGTTTGAACTTCACGTGGCGCAATTGGTTAACCATGTCCCTTCTAAAATCGTTATAAGTAAATAGTCACATCCAGTTTGGACTCTTGACACACAGCTACTGTATTGACAATGTAGCATTATTACAAATGTGTCCCAAATGTGCCCCTGAAGGGCACACAAGGCAATAAGCCGATGACGGCTGGGAATGCCTTTTGTTTGTTTGTAACTTTATCGGCAATAAACTTGGCTAACCGTCAAATTTGCTGTCGTCATCAAGGTGATCATGTGCTGGCAACAATATTGGCCGAATTGGCGGGCCTCAAGGTCGGACCTGACGGGCTTGCCAATGGTTGCAATGCGTGCGCCGCGGCAACCCTACATATACTTGACGTGTCAGGAGAGCAAAGGTGCCACTGCCATGGTCCGGACTGTAATGCACTGGCCAACACTGCAGTGGCTGACTCAAGAGCTTGCGCAGTGCGGCAGCCCCCCATTTTTTTTTTGGTATTCATTTGCATCCATGAGACTCTATGATACCATGCACCCTCTTACACGCATTTCAGTTCAAGTACAGGAGACAGATTCAATCCGACGGCTGCTGAACAGGCAAAGTCACATGGCATAGCATTTGTAGCCATATATGGCATCTTTGTTCAAGTTCCGAACAGGCATGAGTCATGGCATCTGTCACAATCCTTGCAAGCATAGTTACAGCTGCCTCCCAGCAGCCCATCCCGCTGACCAGCGCCTGAATCATCGCAGGCAGAGCCCAGCTGCCCTTGCTGCCGCTGTGCGCTGGGCGATAGGCTGGTTGCATGTTATGACGCCAGGTTTGCTAGTGCCATATGACTTTGCGGGCCTCTTCTGCTGCACGGGTCTTGTGAAAACCCTTCTGGAGGGTTCTGGCCCCTGTCCATCAGCAGGCTGAGAGCAGGTACCGCCCCAGCATCCAGCCAGGCAACCCTGTGCTCCTTGCAGCCGCATGAAATGCTGCTGCAGAGGCAAGGCAAGGCCCCTGGTGGCTGTTGCGCAGGTGGCGGATCAGACATGGTATGCCTCCAGTGGACACAATGGCATCTGCGCATCTGCATGCAATACTGTGGCGCCTGCCTTTGGACACATTTGCCGCTGCCTCAATGTATCGCACAAGGTCCACTGCATGCTCCTGCAGTCTCCCACCTGGATGAATCTGTGCCAGAAGCTGTACATGAGCTGTCAGCCCACCAGCTATCAAAGCGGTTTTTGCCCTGCACATCACCATTTGTATCAAGTGCCAGCTGACCCAACACGCGCGCAGCAGTTGCCTGAAATGTGCTGCTGCTGCTGCCCAGCAGGGTTACCAGGGATGTGATCACTGGTATAACCCCGTCAGCCACCACATGACCCATGTAGTGCGCACATTCTGTAACAATGTGGGAAACTGTCCAGGCAGCTGGCCCCTTCAATATTCTTCATTGGAGCAGAGTAGGCGGACCAGCACTGGCAAAATCCCCAGACCCTCTGCGGCATCCCTGTGCCGCATTGGCAGGCAGATGAGGCCCAGAGAAACCGTCACATTGATGATGCATTGTGCATTGTCGCCTTGAAGTAGCCGAACAAACACCGGCAATGCCCCAGCAGCAACAATCGCATCACTGTAATCGCCCCTGCTGGGCACTGCACATATCATGAAGAGCATAGAGGCCACCTCATGGCCGAGCTGATCAAAGCTTGTACTGCGGCTGCCCAACAGAGTCACCAGCTTGGCCTCATGATCCCCTCACGCATGATGGGCTTTCTTCAGGGGCACCGCTCCAGGAGGCCTCGCCCAAAGTGCTCGCTGCGCACCCAATCAGCCATTGCCTTTGCAGCTGCAATCTGACATGCATGGTCTCCTTCCTCCATGCTCTGCCTGAGCATAGGATGAATATTTGCACCCTTGCAACTTCACCTGGACACAAATCACATGTGCTGCAGCAATCCTCACAGTTCGGTTGCCCACTGACATTGCAGGTGGCAGGTGTGGTGAAGAGCAAGAGGTTGAAGCATTTGATCAATCCGATGGGCATCTGCATGGCGCAGCGGCACCGGTTGCATGATGCTGGAGACTATTCAGCACCACGCGAGCCACCTGATGCTGACACTAGTGGGGCACTATTCTGCTAGTCACTATTCCACCGTGTCTGTTACGCATGGCCCTCAGCGCTCTGGCACTCTGTAGTGGCCATTGCTGGCGCCATGCGTCAAGCAGGGCGGGAGGCAATCAAGCTCTCTTGATATCTGGTGTGCATGACCATGGACAATGCTGTCACCTCTTTGCATTCAATTACACCTCCTGTCCAGCAGACTGACCGGGAATAGTAATGCACCGGCTGTAGCTGTTACAAGGGCATAGCTGTGGGTGTCCAAACCAGCTTCATGCGTCCGGTCGAGTTGGTTCTTTTATTACTTGGGCCACTGCACATGCCGCATGGCCACACAGCACTGCGTAGCTCAGACACAATGGTGGCAATGTCCAGGGAGGAAATAGCAGGCTTGCCAGCGCCTGGAAGCCACACAGCAGTTTTTTGTTTTTCCAAAAATATTTTATTATCTGTACATTTATTGACAGATGGGCACACAACTTTCATCCTATCTCCTACAAGCATCAGCGGGTTAGGTTGCTCGTTGCTTTCCAAAAAGTGATAAGCAGGGGTCTTCAGGTCTCATCCTTGGGAACCTTACTCGGAGGGCACCACTGTCAGGTACGTGCCATATGCATGCATGCATGGCAAAGTCACCTATGAAACGCTGTTGGCGAAACGGCCAAGGTGTGGCGCGCCTTTGTAACCCCAGTAAGCTTGGTCTGCTTGCTATCAGTTCATCTGATACGGTGGCAGGTGTAGTGCCCAGTCCTATCAGGTTAGCCACGTCTAGTGATCAGGTGACCTGCATTGAAAGCACTTGCAATTTGCCTGTGTGAAGGTCACTGGTCTCTGAGACGGGCGTGGTTTCTAATTTGAACTAATGGGCAGTTGTCACACAGACGAAAAGGAGTAGTAGTGCAACTGCTTGCACTGTTCTCCATGTTCTTCCACCGATAGGAAACATCGACATGCTCACCTGTAACAGTTCTGAAGTGGCACGAAGAAGGGGCTTGGGCTGAATGCAAGGATGCGTTATGTGTCTGCCGTTGGTATGCTGAGCGTGGAGTGCCACTGAGCCAGGCTCACTCTGGCCTTCAAAACTCGCCCGCAGGCCTGTACAATCAACTTTTTGCTTTGTTGGCAGAAGCTGGTGCTGCTCTATCAACCATGTGACGTTTTTGAAGCTCGTCTCGTCACTGAACCAGGTTCAAACTGCACCCAACAGCAAAAAATCCCCAATATAATTATCAAGGCTTTTTAGAGAAATACTAATTGGAGCTATTCAATGTTGGAAAGACCAAATTAGTCATTAGCATGCCTCAATAAGGGATCATCCATATGAGGCTCAAGCTGATCAACAGATGATTCTATGGAGGTGCTAGTTGCATCATGTATCATAGAGGCTCTTTCATCAACAATCCAAAGCGGGTGAACGATGCAGACTGTATTTTGAGTTCAATTCAAGGCACCATTGAACTTCAGGATGTATTCGACAGTTACAGCACCAATAGAGCAACATATTCAACGTCTGCAGTTCTGGTCGCTAAAACAAGGTCACATTCAACGCGACTCACAATGCGCACACATGCAGCTCAAGCCGCTTAACCCTAAACCCTAAACCCTACGCATGCAGCTCAAGAAGCAGCAGCGCAGTGTGGCAAATCAACAGCTGCAGGCAAGGACACCAGCAACAGCACAACATCTATCGCAGCATTAAAGCGCAGCATTGCGCACCATCTAGGCACAATTATCAGCAAGGGGTGTAGGGGGGCATACAGAAAGAGATAAATATTGGTAATGATCATAAAATCTGCCTGTGCAAATATGGGTTTTAATCATCTACCCTATCATAAAATCAGCCTGTGCACATAAGGGGTTTAATCGTCTACCCTATCATAAATTCTGCCTGTGCAAACATGGGTTTAATCATCTATCCTATCATAAACACAAAACAAGAATAGTAATGCACTTGATATTATCGCCATCTACTATGATCCTCTACAAACTACGGCAAGGGGGGTTACACCACTACATTAGCCCAGGGCCTGCTATTCTTGACCATTAAATCAGCCCTAATATCCCTGTATGCTTTTGACCCAGAGCAACAAGCCTCCTCACACGGGCTGTGACTTGCCCTCGCCCTCGTCCCTGCTGGCTGGCATGGAATCTTGCTGCCACCCCAGGGATTGACCCTCAGGTGACATTCCCGTAAATTGACCCAGAGCAACATGTCCCTCACACAGGCTGTGACTCGCCCTCGCCCTCCCCCTTGAACCTTGGCGCTGGCACAGACGTGACCAGGGGTGTTGGGAAAAAAACCAGGAACCCTTCCGGGTTTATTACACCCCCTGGCATGACCCAGGCCCCTACACCACACTCCACGTGCCCCCTTCCCCAATTGCCTCAAACTCAATTTGCGCAGGGGCTAGGGTTTTAGGGTTTCCAGAATCACACAGTGACCCAGGCCCCTACACCACGCGCCATGTGCCCCCTTCCCCAACCGGCTCAAACTCGATCTGCGCAGGGGCGGCAGGCACAGCGGGAGCGTACACCCGTTTCCCCCCCTTGGCGGTGCTTCCATACCGCCCCTTGTCCCACAGCTCGGGCTGCCACCATGCTGTGGGGGTGGGTGGGTGGCCGGGGAGGGGGTCATTTACAGCATCCGCTGACTTGTTGAGGAGGATGGGGGTGCGGGGGATGTCGCCCAGGCGGGCCACCAAGTGCAGGTAGAGCTGCGGGAACAGGGAGGGAATGGTGTGGGCGTTTGGGTATTGACAACAAACTCCAATATTGTGAAGAAGTAAAATCATTACATGATTTGTTGAGCAGGATGGGGCTGCGGGAGATGTCGCCCAGGCAGGCCACCAAGTGCAGGCAGAGGTGCGAAAACACGGGGAATGGTGTGAGCAATAAGTAACTAAAAAAAGAGCTCAACTTGAGCCAAAATATTGTGAAGAACTACAGTCTAAGTACAGTCAATGCGATTTGTTGAGCAGGATGGGGGATGTGCTCTAGGCGAGCAACCATGCAGGTAGAGCTGCACGGGAACGGGGAGGGAATGGTGTGAGCATTTGGGTAATTAACAACCTAATTCAAAGCCAAAAAGCATCATGTGGTTTGTTGAGCAAGATGGGGCTGCGGAAATTGTTGGCTGAGCAAGCAAGCCTGTGCAGGTAGAGCTGCAGAAATTAGGTAAATTAGGAGGACATGGGGTAAGCACCAGGAGGACGTCATTTATCAGTCATTGATAATAGTACAACGATCAACTACTAATTAACGAATAATCAGAGGAGTTCAAACATTGTGAAGAATTCAAATCATCATGTGAGCGCCGTGGAGGAGTGTGCATGTCATGAGATGTTGTGTTGCACAGAATTGCACCGTGAGCAAGGCTGGCTACGGGGTTGGTGGTGATGGGCAGGCTTGCAAATACACTGGTCCAACGCACCTCGCGGTTGTGGAGGGAGCCACATCAATTCCCAGCCACATCAATGCCATTGAATTCACAGATAAATCCATTTTTTTGTGAACAGCTTGGGTGTGTGATGCACTACTTCAAAAGGGGTGCAGCAATTTCGCCAATGTGCATGTAGGCGGGAGGAGGGCCTTTGTGGGTTGCGTGCTGACGCTGTGCCTAACACAAAAACAGTTGCAGGACGCTCATGCTTTGTATGCACACCTCGCAGTTGTGCAGGGAGCCAATCAACTCCCCAGCCACGGCTGCCAGGTCCTGCTGGGACTCAATCGTGCTGGTGCTTCCCCGCACAAAGGTAGGGCACCAACCGGGGATGTCGGCTGAGGGGTCAGTGGCTGAGGGCTCCTCCCAGGAGTTGAGCAGCAGCTGTGGGGCAAAACAGAAGGAGTTATGAACCCTAAACATTAAACCCTAAACAGCTGAGGGATCAGTGCTGAGGGTTCCGCCCAGGATTTGAGCAGCAGCTGTGGGGCAAAACAGAAGGAGTTAAAACCTTAAACCCTAAACAGCTGAGGGATTCTCCCAAGAGTCAAGCAGCGGCTGTGGGGCAAACAGAAAGAATTGAAAAACATTTTGAACCCTGGGCAAATACATGTGTGCCGCATGAAAACCTGTATAGCACATTCTGGTGGTTGTGTGCGCTGTTTTGTGGTGGCAGTGCTATTACCGTACAATGCACAATGCGGCGGGCAACCATTGACGTGTGTAATGACGATTGGTATATAGGGGTTAATACTTGTTGTCACCACGAATTGCATGTGCACTGCATGCACACAAGTGTTCTATACGAATTTGCAACGCACCTCATACCCCGAGTGAACAAACACATGCACCAGCACTGCTGCCTGCAGCTTCCGGAGGCTTGTGGCCAGCTTTTTTGCTTGCTCGTCATATCCCCCCTGGGGGATGAGCCCGTGCTTGCCACCTGGCAGCGCTCCGGCCTCCCGGTCCAACACCAAAACCCTAATAGGTTCCAGGAAGCTCCTTGCCGATCTGGCTGTGGTCGAGTTTGCCACGGAGGCATCCAGCAACAGGCGGGTGTTTTTCCCGACTGCTGCCAGCAGGTCTTGCGGCAGTTTAGACAGGCTTGCAAGGTATGTGCTATACCAAGGCTGGGTTGGGGGGGTGGCGGTGGCCGCGACGGGGATGAATTTCCCGGGTACTCCCAGGAAGCGCAGGAGTTGGGGTTTCAGCTGCGCCTCCACGCTCTGCTGCAGCTGCTCCTTTTGCTGCAGAAAGTGCAATGCAAGTTGTTTGATAATGTGCTGTGTATGAGCAGTATGGACAATTATGCCACTACTTGTCAATTTTGGTACCTCCAAAGGGTACTGGCAATACTAGTAATGCAAGCAATACCAGCCATATTACCAACTACTGCACATAATCTCTTGCCTGCCATTTGACATACTGCACATTCTATACCAAGTCTATAATCACCATCAGACTTTGATCATGATTACAGTCCAGACAAGCAGTGCAACCCACCATCAGGACTGTCATCACACGATCTGTAATCACCATCAGGATTATAATTTCAAACAGTGCAATCATCATCAGGACTGTAATCACCTCATCGCCGATTCTGAGAACCCCCTGGGATGCCGCCTCGCTGGGTTTGGGTTTCTTTGCACCAAAGCCAATCCCCGCGCCCAGCACGCCGATGAGCACGCCCAATGCTTTGAGCACATTGTTCTTGTTCAGCAGAGCTGCACAAGGGGAGTACTACTAAGCACATTGAGCAGTACTGCATGCGATAATATTCTAAATTGGACTACGTTACAACACCTGTCAAACTCCCCTTTTCTCACATTTGCTAAAAGCGGTTTGCAATTAAATGCTTGGCATTATGAAAATTATGAAGGGAGTAGGCACATTGCAATGAGCACATGGCATGAGCACAAAAGGAGTAGGAAAATGGCGGCAACCGTGTTTCTTCATAATCCGCCTGGATTTTGCATCAGGGTTTAGGGTTTACCGCTGCCCCTGCCTAATGCAAGCACGCACGCAGCTCAGCCACCACCTTGTTGCAAACCCTACACTAGGGTCCGGAACCCAGGCTTCCGGGACAAACCTGGCACCTTTGGGATGACGAGCGGTAGCTTGAGGACCACCTCGTTGCAAAATTTACACTAGGGTCCGGAACTGTTTTTTTTGGGACGCACCTGGCACCATTGGGATGACAAGCGGTAGCTTGGGGACCACGCCATTGCAAATCCTACCAGAAACCCGACACTAGGTTCTAGGGTTTTGGGAGGCACCTGGCACCATCGGGATGACGGGCGGCAGCTTGGGGACCACGTCATTCTGGTTGACGATGCGCACCACGGTGAGGTTGGGGAGCTCCTGGACCACCTGCATGTAGCGGGTGTTGCCCACGCGTGGAGCTGCAAACGCGTAGCCGTGCACGCTGGCGGCACCCCTGGCGGCAGCCTGCGCAGCCACACAGGCATGATTTGTCAAGGGGTTTGGGGACTGGAGTGAGGGAGACATCCGACTGGGAAATATGTTCAGTCAATACTGCAGTGCTAGGACAGGGCTGGCTGGCGGAAGGCATGTAGGACAGACTGCTATTGTGGGTGTACTGCATGTACGTCTTAAAAATGCAGAGAAACGGTGAGGCTCTATTACTAACCCTCGCCAGCTGCCGCCACTACCCTATTCTGACCCTCACACCACGTGTTTAGGGTAGAAATAGTTGAGGGTTTAGGGTATTTCTTACCCACTCGGGCTTGTTCTGGAGCTGGTATGCCACATAAAAGGAGGTGAGGGAGGTGAGACCACCTCCCAAGCTGTGGCCTGTCACACTCACTGTCCCCAGCTGGGTCCCAGAAGCGATGATGTCACTGATGATGGCGTCAATGAGCTGCAACGGGGATGACGTCAGCAAGAAACTTTGCTAGACATTCCAGCCCAAACATAACCCCACTATACGTGCAGTTTGAATGCAAACAAGCTAGACATGGAAACCCGCCTGCGATTTGAACCCTGTTGGTCTGTGCAAAAGCATTGATGGCTGTGTGTTTGCTCCTCGCGACATTAAAATTCAATGCTGTTGGTGGGCCCATTCTTTCTGAAACCCCTTTCATCCCCTGCAATGCAGACTTTCCATGCAACATCTCAATGGGGCTCATGCCAAGTGTGCCAGTTCTTTCTGACACCCCTTTCCTCCCCTGCAATGCAGGCTTTAAACTTTAGTTCTCATCACCCACCTCAATGGGGCTCATGCCATCCAGCTCCCGCACTGTGTAGTGCAGCCCCTCCTCTCCTTCTGGGTAACCATATGATTTCCCTTGCACGTCAGCCAACTCCCTCGCCAGCCCCAGATTGGCGCGGTTGTTGTTGGCATTGGTGGGATCCAAGGTGGGTGTGCTAGTCAACATGGACCAGAAGCCTTCATGCACGCGCACCCCCTTGGACTGCAAGTCGATTATTGTCTTCCCCTTGGTCGAGTACACAAGGGGGATGGCCACACCATCGGCGTCCGTCAGCCACTCAAAGTTCCTCCCAGTTCCGCGCCATGCAATGACCACATCCTGAGGCTCACCTGCACCTGTAGATGTGGCGGCAGAAAGGGCGGTTTGTACGAGTCATTATGTATTGTATGAGTCATTATTGCATGTACCCTGATGGAACTGGGTGCCAACCTTTGTCAAGGTGCGGCCATCATCTCTTAACTTGCTTTGCCTTAATGCTTCAATGCATTGCATGCACATACACTGCCTTTCAATGCGTCCATGCCATCCTTCATCGTGTAGTGTGCACACCACGATGTTGGTCAGCGGAAACGTTTTGGTAGGGTTTGTATTGGCGCAGCTGTTGATTGGCAGCAGGACATGCCCTGCCATGCTTTGCACCTGGCATCATTGAATGGTGTGATGGGCGTTGCAGCAGGGGGAATGCCAACCAATCAAGGGCACATGGTTTAGGGTTTAGGGTCTAGGTTTTGTGTAGGGGTTTAAAATCAGCTTGGCTGGCAGGAGAAAGGGATTTGTATAGTGTTTGGGAAGAGACCCCGGCAGGAAGCAAAACGACTCTGGCTATGGTAGCAAGGGTGTGCGCAGGGAATTAACGGTCACCTCTGGGTGGCAGCAGCACATATCCCTGCCAGGCTGTGTCACTGATGCTTTCAGTGGTGAACGCCCCTGCCTCGGCAGACTGCTGAGTCAGCGCACGCCAACCTGCAGCGGTAAAAACGAATAAATAATAAAAATATGCACAGTTACGCAGCCTTTCCTTGAACAAGCGCGTTGGTTGAGGAAGAGGTGTTATCAGGTGAAGGCAAAAAAGAAGGCAATGCCTTCCTGTCCACTATGTCCACTACCATACCTGCAGCGGTGTACAAGGGGAAGAGCGCAGCCTTCTTCCCGTCTTTGAAGAACCTGTGCAAGGGGTAACAAATCATTGTCTTGTTATGCTGCACACGAATTCAAGGCAGCTGGTATATTAACCTCTGTCTACAATATAACAGAAATCACATTTCAAATATCAGAAAGTATATGGCAAAAGAGCCCCGGGCGGAATGGGTTTCCAAACTAGGGACCTGTGCCCGAAAACCCTACGGAAACCCTCCTACCACTCACAGCTCGCGAGCTCCGCTGGCTGACCCGGGCAGGGTGTTGTCCAGCAGTGTGTCCACGCTGTCCCAGCGCCAGTTGCCCGCCACAGACTTGCGGGTGTTGCCTGGGGCGACGCCTGTGCCCTGTTCCAGGTTGGCATTATACACAAAGTTGTCGTAGGTCACCTGAGCCAGCTCGCCATACTTGAGCACGTCTTCCACGGTGGTGACAACATCTGGTGCAGGGGGGAAAGACTTTCTGGTAAGCAAAGGGGTTTAGGGGACCCCAGCTGAGGAATTGGGGTGCAGCTACACGTACAACAAGGGTTTTGCAGAACCCTCGAGGGTTTTGGATGCGCAGTCAATTTAAGGTTGTCACACTTCAACTGGTGCAGGGGGGAAAGCACAGGCCATCAGAGGGACAGTGCGTGATACCACGTAGGTATGGCGGCACGCGGGCACTTCAGTGGAGGGTTTTGCACAACCCTACTCGAGGGTTTTGGGGACAGGAGATCTCACTGGATTCTTTTGCAGTACTGCGTGCGCTGACTGCGCGGCAAGCAAATATGTGGGCACCAAAGGTGGAAAGCTGGTGTCATGGGGTCACGGGCCTGCTTTGCACACCTTCACCCGTTGCTGTGGCAGTTACCGGCACCCTTGGGGAATCCCTCTGCTGCACAACTTCATCGGTTGCTGTAGTTGCTGTGGCTCTCGGTACCACTGGGGAAACCCTCCCAGGCCCCGGGCGCTGCGGAGGCTGGTGGCGCCGCATTGCCACCTGGTGGCGCCGCACTCCCGCCTGGCTGTAGCTACGGCTGCTGGGGAAGCTTCTTGAGATGTTGGTGGGTGTGACAGCAGCTGCAACACCGTTGGAAGTATTACTGAGGTAGGGCAAGTAGAGGGCCAGCTAGCTCACGTTAACTTTGGGGATAATCAAAGCAGGGATATTAGGAGGGCATCAAGGTTTCGGGCAGTACGCCAGACCAGAGGGCACTCGGGCTTTGGATATGGTACCAGGGTGATAAGGCATGAGGGTCGTTGCGTCAGTGGACAGAGTCCACAGTGCACAAGCTGTGAAACCACTGCACTTTATTGTGGAAAAAAGCTTGTGGTACTCGCCACGTCAAAACTATACCAGGGGTTGGTGGGTAGCTTTCCAGCATGCACCGGTAGGTACCTAGCTAGCCCGTTCGGCTGTGGGATAGCTCACCGCAGTACTTGCAGGCCCACGTTCACTGGCGCGCTCTCAAGCTAACACTATAAAAGCCACAACGTTAAGTCAAAGTATGAAAGCGTTGTGGGAGCGTATCCATGATCAAAACAGCGCTGGGCACGGTTGCGCTGGAACCGCATGCGTGTGGATATGGTCCGGAATATTACCGCGTGGCACGCTAAGAGAGGTAGCTGGTTGCTCCTCAACTACCCATCAAGTAGTTTAGGCCTACCTGCAGTAACCTGCATCCTTGCGAGGGACCGTGTTCCGACGGCCCAGGTCGATGGCGCCACGCGTAGTGCAGCAGATGCCTCCTTGTGACGTCAGATGTGAGTTGGTTTTATACGTGGCGGAAGGTGCTTTTCGGCTGCTGCCCAGACTTGCCATCACAAACGAAGCTGGCCACCCACCTGTACAGACTTTGAATGGGTCGTGTTGCGATGATTGCAGCTTGTCATTCTCGGAAGAATGATTCTCCATTCAGAATGGTTCTCAGCGGGGACGAGGTTTGGGGACCGGGGATTCAACGTCCACCGGGTTCGAAGAAATTGGGACAGCATAGGCAACAACCTGTCCACCGTTGCTGAGCAAGCTTGAGTCCATATGCATCAACCATAGGCCCTCTCCAAGCCACGAGGGCCCTACCTCAAAGCCATAGGAAGTATAGGAAGTATAGGAAGCACCAAAGCCACACCACCCAATTGCAGTGTTTTACAATAGGTTGCACGCAATTACACCTCACTTTCAGCATGACCCCTTGGGACCTGTTGTGGCATCGGAAGTTAACTCTGCTCCATTGTTCATACCATTACCACACTAAACCCAACCCACAGCCTCCTTGATACTGATGCGGCTGGCATGCCCATCAGGGAGTGCTCATAGCCATAGAGGCTCCGCAAATCGCATCAGATATGCGAATTAAACTGTTACAGCTAAGCCAGCTGCTAGCTAAGCTGCAATTTCCAACGCTACACCAATCTGGTCATTTTTTTTGGCAAGGCCTAGTTGCATTCATTCAGCCTTGAAGGATGGTGTGGTAAAAAACAATGCGATTTGTGACACTGTACGTATATATTCCGCAATATAGGGCAGCTGCAGCGTCATGCATTGCCCTCAGGCGAAAGGTGATAACATAAAACAAAAACTCCTTAGGAATCAAAGTTGAAAGGTAAGGGTAGCGCAGAAGAAAGGGGACCCTACACAAATAAATTTTGTGCAACACGCAAGGTATTATGTAATTACCATTATTTTAGTAGCAGGGAGAAACAATATGGTAAATGCAGCGCATTTGAACATAGGAATTACTTGCGGGCGTTCCCTTCTTCCTTTCTTCTTTCTTACTGTGTTCATGCATACCGTAATCGCAACGCAGTATCACTCCTTGCGCCCCCCAACCCCCCCTTTTCACCCCCCCTCCCTACTCTGCCAGAAATGCACTTCACTGCAGCGCGAGCTCAAAAGTGGAAAAAGTGCAGTGCAGCGCTGCACATGAGTGCATACCTTCTACTGGACCTCGGCACCTCTCCCTTCCAGCATCGCCCGCCGCCACCCGCCGGGTGAGCTCAGATAGCTGCATGCCAGTTGGTAGGGTGCGATGGATGTACATGACCAGCCTGCTAACAATTGTTCAGTACGACTGTTCCTCAATTGCAAGCATTTCAGCGGTAATGGATTGTTGGTATGTAGTCAGTCTGTTGCCTTCATAAGCCACATGCAATCCAGCAGTGCACCTTGATAAGGAGCCTCCAACAGGGTCCCCGTATACCAGCTTTGCACCAGCGGATTCAACACCTCAAGGAACCCTACCCTAGGGTCCTCATGCACCCCAAAAACCCTTCAGCACCTGTGCCGCATAGGCCCCCACCACTGCTCACGTTCATCCTGGCACTGATTTGCTACCAGCCTGGCGCATGCCCCATCATGCCTTGCCACATTGCATGCCATGATGGCACCACATTGCGCCACATGTCTCCACCAGCAAGCAGCCACTCCCTGCAGCCAGGGGAGCGTACAAGGGTTCAGTAAAGAAGGGAAATGGTGCATTACAAACGATACCAAACTGAGGACAGGATCTGGGTCAGGATTCAGTGAACGGGCAGCACAGCTCCTGTCTGCAATGCAGCATTTGCAGCATGCCCCACTGCCTCTGCGCTTGGCAAGATAATATTTATGAGGATAGAAGGGTGAGGCCAGGCACCAAGTCGCACATTGCCTCTTGCAGACCACCCAGCGGCGCCCCTGTGGCCCCATCAGGGTACAGTGTTCAGGGTGTAGGGTTGACGAAGGTAGGATTCAGGATTCAGGGTGTAGGGTTGACAAAAAAGGGTACAGGGCTCAGGGTGTAGGGTGATAAATTTAGGTTTACTCAGCAAACCCTGCAAATCGTCCCCGCACGCATTAGGGTGTAGGGTATGGGGTGGGGAATTGGAGTTGAAGGCAAGAGCACACCATAACCACCCACAGTGACCACCCACCCCACCCACTAAACGCCACACACGCCCCACTGAATAATGCAATGACAAGGCATTCAGCATACCTTTACGTCACCAACCAACCTTTCCTGCACCGCAGCCGCACCAGCCCCCCCTGCGCACCCCCAGTGCCCTCCCCTCCTCCTTGATCATCTCCACCCCCCTGAGGCAGGCAGCCACACTCTCAACCTGCGCCATCATCACCTGTGGGGATGGGCGCACATTGTCAGTAGAATACCCTACTAGGGCAAATAAAACCCTACTATGGTATGGGAAACCCTACTAGGGCATGGAAAATTTGACAAGGTTATGAAAACATCTACTAGGGCCTAGGGAAATCCTGTAGGGCAGGGAACTTCCTGATATCAGGGCTGGTTAATCAGTTTGGCTGGGCCTGGGGCATGTGGCTAATCGACCCCCGGCACCAAGCGCCATTGCATCCAAGCGGCGATTGATGCATGCATTATCACTATCCCTTGCCATCTGGCTCCTTCCATTTGTTCAAACGCATTTTGCCAGGGACAGGTATTTTGGGGCGCACGCCTGGTCACGCTTGATTGCTCATCCGGCTGCACTGTTATGATGCATGCTGCCGGTAGTAATGCTAGCAACCAGCTGCTTGGTGGTCTGCACAAGGCAATGTGTGATTCGGTGGCTGCCCTCAACCCTAGACCCAAAACTCTAAACATATATTGACCCTCTGATGGGGCCAGGGAGGCGCTGCTAAGTGATTTGAATCCGCGCCTGTGCAAGCGCGGCGTACCACATCTGTCCTCCTTCTCCCCCTACCCCGCGCCTGCCCCCCTTGCAGCGCTGCCAGCCACCGGTTACCGCTACAGTAGCGGCGGGTGACCACTGTGACCTCCCGGGACAGGGCTGTAGCATGGATGCACATGGCTTTGCAATCCTGTGCAGGGAGAGGTGCATGCCGCATGCTTTTGAATGGAAAATATACAGTACTGTACGGGAGGTGACCTCTTGACGCAGGGCCATGGCATGGATGCAAATGGCCTCGTGGTCCTGTGCAGCCTTTTGGAGTGGGGTGCATGTGATGAAAATTTATATTTCTATATTAATGTGTGGTCAATCCAATTGTTACTTTGGCCTTGCGGTCCTGCAAGAATGAAGCTTCTCTAGAGGGGAGCAATCGCTCACCGAAAGTATTTGGAATTCTTGTGTCTTTTTCAGTTTACAAGTAACAAAAAGTTGTGGATTCCAAACTCGACAATCATAGCCGTTGCAAGAGATGGACTGCCAGTACCCCACAGCAAAAAACGAATGCAGTGCTACAACATACCACTGGCACTGCCAGTCAGGTGGCAACCCAAAGCAACTTTTTCAAGGCAATTTTTTTGTCTTCACATCATGACAGTCAATGCAAATCATATGCGCCCCCATGCAGCTCAAGCCGCAGCGGCGCACAATGGCAACCAGCAGCTGTCAGCATGGACACGGCGCAACCCTACCATTAAGGGGTATATACAAAAGGGTAAGATTCAAAAAATGCTGCCTGTGTAGCCTGTGCAAATACAGGGTTAAACCATTCACCCTACCATAAACACAACATGATAATTGCTTTTGCTATCGTACTATGATCCTCCCAGGCCTCATCATAGTCCGGACTATGATTGGCTAAAGGAGTTGAACCACATTGGATTTGTTGCTCGTCCTTGCCCCTGCTGGTTGGCGTAGTTGGCGCTAGTCTAAGCGTGACCAAGGCCCCTACTTCACTAACTTCACACTCCACGTGCCCCCATGGCCATCTGCAGCTGCAACAAACTCGATTCGGACAGTCGGCTTGCCAACCACTGGCGGTGCGACATACGCGCGCTTGAGTTTGTCCTTGTGTGCGCACGCTGCATCATAGTCTTTCAGAACCCAACGCTCAGGCGTCCACCATGCTATAGGTACAGCTGGGTGGCCGGGGAGGGGGTCACCGACAGCATCCGCTGACTTGTTGATGAGGATGGAGCTGCGGCGGATGTTGGCCAGCTTGGCCACCATGTGCAGGTAGAGCTGCAGAAACGGGGGAGGAATGGGGTGAGCATTTTTTTGATCATTCAAAAGCTTCTAGTGGTCAAATATTGGGAGAGCACCATGGGATGTGTGAGTGTGTGTGTGAAATGCGAAGGTGCACAACCTCGCACCATGAGCAAGGTTGGCAATAGGGTTGGTGGTAATGGCAGGCTTGCCAATATCCATACCAACATAGCGCTTACAACTCGTATACAGTGTCCCCTTTCAAGGTAATTTAAAATGTCTCATTTTCCACCAAGTAAGGTTGCAACGGCAGAGCCATCGCAAACCCTAAACCCCTACACTGTAGCATAGGGCCTTAAACCCTAACTCCTCACAAGAGCCACTGCTTGGCCAGGGGCACACAGCAACCTCAAAGTTGCAGTGGCTCAAATTATACAACCCTAAACGTTACAGCAGCCACTGGCCAGGTTGGACTAATAATTGATAACCTTAGAAGGTTTACTGTTTGCCCTAAACCCTAAACCCTAAACCGTAGGATAGCCACTGCTCACCCAGGGGCACACAACACCCCGCCACCTACAGTTGCACATTACGCCCCCGCACACTTGGCACAGCCTGACATACTGGCCAGTGCAACCAAACGCTGCAACCTGCCCACCTGTACCCTACAGTGCCAGACTGCACTAGTCTGCTGAGCACTGCGGGAAGTAGAAAAGCCTTTTGTGGGCAACAAATCAGGCGATAATCCCTTTGCAACCTAAACGAACGATGATTTTAGGGTTTGTCTGGTCAAGGGTAAGGGTTTGTACACAACATGTGAAGCAGTGCCAATTAGCAAAGTCTGCCCAGCTAGCAACTTGCCGATGCTGCAGGCCATTCCAACGCATTAGGGGTCAATGAACCCGTTGAACTTTAGTAAAGATGGCAATTTCTAGTGGGAAATGAAGTGGGGGTTGAAGTTTGAAAGTGAATGAAGTGGCTGAACTGGGGTTGGGGGTCCAAGGAAAGCTGAGGGAAAAGGCATGTATTATTTAAAGGCCATTCAACAGACCTGGACACTGTATTCCATTTATCTGTTGAAGTCTGAATGAAGTGGCTGAAGGGGTGGGTGGGTCCAGGCTGAGGGAAAAGGCAGGGATTGATTAAATGGCCAATTGTTTAGTGTTGTAATGTAGCGGCTTTCAAATGCATATACCAATGTGACGGGCTCAGAGTGAAGTTTGTTGAATAATAATGACGTTGTTGGTATTCTGTCCTACAACGCACCTCGCAGTTGTGGACAGCGCTATAAAACTCGAGAATACGGAGCTTCTGTGTCGCCTTGTACCACCACGAGGTACTGTCCCGCTGAGCAATAAGGCACCACTTGGGAGCGCCAGTGGTGACATCAGCATCGTCTACATCCTCCTTGGAGTTGAGCAGCAACTGTTTGGCAAAAACAAGGAATGAAAAGCCTTTTAAACACTGAATACTGCAAAACAGAAGCGTGCACATGAAAAACCTACGTCAAGCAAGTTATGGTTTATTTGTGTGTAGGGTTTCAAGGCGGTGGGCAACCAGCGACGACACATGTGAGCACAGTACAACAAATCATATATAAATTATGTTTACTATGTCACAAGATAATTGCATTGCAGCAACACGCACACAAGGATTGTCAGCACACCTCAAACCCTGCATGGATATACACATCCATGAACAGTTCCCGCTCCCTGAGGGCATCCTTCAGCTCCTGTGCTTGCATGGCACGCCCACCCTTGGGGCAGAGCTCATGACTGGTCCCCGGAAGCTGCACGACAGAAGGCCGATCCAACACCCTGATAGGTTCCGCCACACCAGGCTTGAGGGTCTCATAGGGGGGTGCCTACAAAAGGGATATTGTACATCAAGACTGGGAGTGCAGGGAGGTAACCTCGTAACGCACAACACACAATGGAGTAATTGGGGACTCCATTAAAGCATTGAATGACTGCAGCAGAAGTGCAATGGAAGTCGTTTCGGTATCGTGTCATTGTACGCAGAGAAATGATCACCAACAGGTAATTACTACAATCAGTGTAAATATTGTAATAATGAGCAGTCAGGGTAGTACCTGGACTCCCTTGCGTGCAAACCCTGCTCCTGGGGGTGCAAGTCCGGCGACGGAGGCCCCAAAGGTCTCCTGCCAGCGGCGATAAACCCAGATGACACCTTCCATTACCCAAATTCCAAGCTGGCTTTCAACCACAGCTGCACAAGGGAATAAGCCAAATGACGACACAAGGGGAGCAAACACATTGGGGACAGTGCAAGTGAGCACCCGGTAGTCATTTGTATATAACGTTTTCTTTTCATTACACTTGGTGCGCGAATTGCTCTCTGCACACCTCACCAGGATTGGGGGTTGCCTGACCCATGAGCTGGCTATGACTCTTACGGGTTGCCGCGGGGTAATTTATCTATGTTGTTAATAGACTAGAAATAAGTTATGTTGTTTGGTTGATGCACTTCGTGGAGGAGCAGCACCGGTTTGTCAAGCAATCCTTGGCATTCTGGACTGGGGTGGAGGGTTTACCGTTGCCACTAGTGCAAGCACGCCTGGCTAGCCTGGTAGCTCGGGCACCATCTCGCTGCAAACCCTACCCTAGGGTCTGAGACAAACCTCTCAAAGCACGGTTGCGAGACGGTCGCATGGGCACCTCATCACTCTCATTGACTATGCGCACAAGCGTGAGGTTGGGCAGCTCCTCCACTAGCTCCACAAAGCCTTTGTTGCCCACGCGGGGTGCTGCAAAAGCGTAACCGTGCACGGGAACATCCTTGGTACCTTCCTGCGGAGCCACACAAAATGTTTGTCCTGGGTGTCAGCGACTGGAGTGAGGTAGACACCAGACTAGAAGTATGCTATGTGAAAACTGCAGAGAAATTGAAGCAAAAGCGGCGGGACCCTATTGCTAACCCTCGCTAGCTGCCAATATGAAACTTTCACATGGTCCTCACATTATGTGCCTCTTACCCCGTATTTGTTATTGTGCAGCTGGTACGCCAGGTAGCAGGAGGTGAGGGACGTGAGGGCACCTCCCAAGCTGTGGCCCGTCACGCTCACTGTGCCCAGCTGGGTCCCGGAAGCCGGTGAGATGATATAGCTGATGATTTCGTCAATGAGCTGCAAAAAGGGAGGGGAGATGACGCCAGCAAGTACGCCTTTATGTCACAAATATGGGTTTCAATACTATGCAAAAGAGAGCAGCTAATGACGACAAGCATGCATGAGATGGACGCAGTCATGCATGGCTTTCAAAGCTCGGAGCTGCCCTGTGATGGATACAGCTACAGCGCTGCAATTTATAAGTGAATATCATGATGACAGACAAAGAGCGCTGCACCCCCGAGGGACTGTGAAAAGCATGCCTGGCATGGCCCAGACAAAATGCTGGCTGCTGAATAGTTTGGGTTGCTTTGTGTGGATTGCGTCCTGAGATCGGCTCGAGATTGACCACCGGAATTTACTAGAAGCCCCAATTTGCCAAATACAATCCCCAATACAGATGTTTTTTCCTGGAAATGCAAACATGCCATGCTAGACATGGAACCACTACAAACCCTGCAAGTCCCTGATGATCAGCGGGAAAGCTTTGATGGCTGTGTGACTGCTGCGTAAAGGAACATTAATCGATACAGTTGATGCGCCCATTTTTTCTGACACCCCTGTCCCCTCCTGCAATTGCATTGCAATGCATTGCAATGCAAACTCTCCATCACATACCTCGATGGGGCTCTTGCCATCCAGCTGCCGCACTGTGTAGCGCGGCCCTTCGCCTGGGAAGCCATACGATGTCTCTTGCACATCACCCTTGGCCAGCGCCTCAGCCTTGGCCAGCTGTTGAAGGTCCAAAGCCAGCTTAAGATTGCAGGGATCCTTCTCAATGTCGTGTTTGCTGGGATCCAGAGTGGGTGCTTTTGTCAGCATGGTCCAAAAGCCGTCATGCACTCTGACTGCCTTGGACTCCTCAGCGTCTCCCTTGGCCTCCGCAGCAGTGCCCTCAGACGCGACATTTTTCCGCCCATTGGCGTCAAGCGTGGGGCCGAGCACGGCATTGGCGTCAGTCGCCCACTCCACGGGCCTCCCCGTTCCGCGCCACGCTATAACCACATCCTGCTTCTGACTCTCACCTGTAGGCGAGGTTGCAAAATGACCACCGAATTTCATTATTGCATGTACAGTGATAAAATAAGGTGCCAATCTTTGTTACGATACTGCAACCAGCTTTTAGCAAGTTGTAGGCGGCGTGAAATTATCTATATGATATATTTATACCCCTTGCTAGGAAATGCGGCTACAAAAGACGAGGGTTTCACTGCGAGGCTGCCGAGCAGCTCAAATACGACATGAAAGGGCTTCAATAGCAATGGCATGGGTCCAGTGGGGTCAAGATGTTGCCTGCAACTTCACATCCTGGGGAATTACCATAATTTATTATGAATATATCATTATGTATTTATTTTAATCCCATTCATTAAAATGGTCTTTAAGAATCATTGCCCAACTAGCCACCAATCAACTCTGCTTACCCCAAATGTCACCGGGAACACGGCACCATTTTCACTTACGTTGCTAATAGTAAAATACAGTTGCATGCGCATACATTGCTTTCCCTCACATCCATGCCAACTTTCATCATGCAGTCACTGTGTGCTAATAATGTTTCAGTGCGGTTTGGCAGGACTTCTGTCGGTGATAGCAGTACATGCCCTGCCATGCTGGGAGCCGCAGTAGCCAAAGCAAGGATTTGAAAACCACCCCTAGCTAATGCAACAAGGGTTTGCGCAGTTTGGGTAGGGTTTTAAATCCATCTCTGACTAGTGCAGCAGCAGCAGCAGCAGCAGCAGCACTTACAGCACTAGCCTTAGGGTTTATCTCAGAACCTAAGAAAGCCACCCATGTAAGTGACTTTAGGGTTATGGTTTAGGTAATTTAGGGTTAAAGTGTAGGGTTCTAGGGTTATACACTTTTGGATTTAGGAGCCAGTATGGTGATATGACAGTATGGTTTTGACATCACCTATGGGTGGCAGCAGCACATATCCCTGCCAGGCAGTGTCACTTGAGCTCTCCTCTTTAAACTTGCCAGCCGCCTTAACCTGGGCCAGCTTATCCCAACCGGCAGCAGCGTACAGAGGAAAGAGCACACCGTCTCCCTTTGTAGAGCGGAACCTGCAAGGAATAAAAAGGTATATTCAGGTGACAACGTTGCTAAAACATGGGCACAGCGCAGTACATAAAACCCTTGCCTATATGGCAAAGCAGCCGAATGGTTCCCCGTACAAGTGATCTGTGCAGAAAGGTGACCCAGAATGAATGCAGTTAGTGGAATATTCAAGGCATTTTTTTCAGATAACCCTACGGAAACCCTCCAACTACTCCAACCACTCACAGCTCGCGAGCTCCGCTGGTTGACCCGGGCAGTGTGTGGGCCAGCAGCCTATCCACATTATCCCAGCGCCAGTTGCCAGCCACAGACCCTAGGGTCCCATTCCCTGGGGCAATGCCACCTTTGGGAAGGTTGCTGCTGTACACAAAGTTGTCGTAGGTCAGCTGCGCCAGCTCGCCATACTTGAGCACATCTTCAACGGTGGTCACAACATCTGGTGCAGGGGGGAGAGGTTAAGCCTTCAGGGGTGCAGCAGGTGTACTACATGGCGTGCTGGCAACTGAAGGGTTTTTCAAGACCCTACTAGAGGGTTTTTTGGACCAGAACCCTACTGGATGGCACTGCCATGATGAATACCCTATTTCGGCCGATGCATCGACACTGACCGGGCACCAAAAATACGTTGTTTGCATGTGTCAGGCCCTGTTTTTCACACCTTGCTGGTTGCCCTGGTAAGATGCTCCCTGCTGGCTGCTGACGGAGCCCGTTGCTGCGGCAGTTCGCAGCACCCTTGACGAACCACGCCCAAACCGCGGTAAGCCGGGGCGCTGGGGAGTCTGGGGGCGCACTAGTGCTGCCAGCTGGGTGCGCCGCACTGCTGAGTGGCCACGGCTGCAGGGGAAGATCTTGGCGGGCCTGGCGGCACCTGTACACCGTTGAGATAGTTGAGAAGGGGGGTGGGTATAGTAGGGTAGGCTGCGCACTGCGTCCATGGCCAAACACATTGGGTAAATAGGGCCAAAATGCCACAACAGGACAGCATCAAGGCTTCGGGCAGTAAGACCAGAAGGCGTTGAATTTAGAAAAGCTACGAAAGGAGATGAGGCAGTGCATCGCAAGTACATAGATAAATACGTGGGCAATAAGTCATTCGGTGATCAGCGAAAACACTTGACGGGGCCAGAATGAGCACACCGAAATAACTCCGACCGGTTGGTACTCGCCAAGTTGACGCCGCCACAACGTCAACAACGCCAGTCTATGCTCGAACCTCCGCGTTGGTTTAGATAGTTACCCGTAGCGCGCGCCTAGCGCGCCGCAGAGCACGAAGAGCATGAAAACCTAGCTTGCTTGTACTTGCTGCAGCCGGATTACGTAAATACTCCTTAATACTGGCGTTCTCTCGAGCTGGCGGTTTGAAGGGGCGATAGCATGACGCATGTTTTGGGTTCTGTGAGCATATATATCGAAGAGCGAGACAGGCGCCTGTTAACAAACGTTTCGCTCGTGGCTTTGGGCGCGGTTGCGCTGCGCAGGTACCACGCGTGCGCACCGACCACACCGACCGCAGTGGTCACTATCGATAGATATTCATATTATCCATAGTAGCTAGGCGCGCCCGGGGCCCTACTTGGAAATCCCCGGTAGCTACGTAGGTGGGTACGTATCCGAGGTGAGAAATCCCCGGTAGGTACGTATACGAGGTGGACTTGGCAGGCCTTTGGCAAGCTTGTACTGCTGTGAAGGTTTGTGTGCAGACTTGGCAGCGACTTGCAAGTGGCATACTTGGCACCACTTGCAAGGCTGGGGGCTACCCAGTATACTGCAGTACTAGTACCAATACCGGTACCACTGCAGCTGGCCTTGGCTAATCATAATGTGCAGCTTTAAACACACCGCGTAGTCGAGGCCTACCTGCCGCAGTAGCGAGCATTTTTGCGAGGGACCGCGCACAATACGCACAACGAGCACAACGCCGGTGGGTTCCGGGCGGCCCAGGTCGATGGCGCCACTTGCGCCACTCCGAAGCAGATCTCTAGAGTAGATGTCATATAGTGACAAAACATACGTGTGTCCAGTGAAAAGTCTCGTCAAAACACTGATGTACGCGTTCATATGTGGGTAGCAGGGGCCTAGGCAGATTCACACTGGTCTGGTCAGTTCCCTTCCGGAAGGACCTCGAGATCCAAAGATTTCCTGTGAACCAGTGAACGGTGTACCGTATGATGGGGATTAGCTAATAATCTGTAGAAATAGTCCTATTCTAGTCCCCCTGAACCGTATCTTTGTGCAATGCAAGGGGTGCAGTGCGTGCAGACTTGCAGTGCGTGCAATGCAAGGGGTGCACAGCAGAGCAAGTACTAGGAATAGAAAAAAGACAAGAAAAGAAAACAGACGGCCAATGGCGTAAATAGGCGGCATAGCAACTTAGGCTACGCATAGCCCCCAAGTTGAGGCAGTCAGGGAACCCGTCCCTAGGAGGAAAAGGAAGTGGTGGCGTTGGGGGGAACGGTGGAGGGTCTGAGAGGGAATAGAAGGGACCACATGGAATACATAAACCAAGAAATTATGGGTGTTATGTTAACAACCCTGGCCATGGCATATACTGTGTGCATCACATGCCTTGGCATGCCACATGATGGAGTGTTTGACTTTGTGCAGGGTGGCCAGACAAGCCTTGTTTGCATCATTTGCTTCTTACAAAAATCAATATAAAGATAATTGGCTCACCGATACACAGTTGGATGGCTGCTACACAATATAATGCCTGCAGCGTGTGTAAATGCCATGGTAGGCGGTAACCGGTTGGCATCACTAAAGCT